>UESW01002947.1:0-98947 GCA_900491605.1 Calamus simplicifolius | reverse complement strand
GTTTGAGGAATCTATGCAAATCAATTAAATCTGGAACTCAGGTTACTACTAACATTTGTGGAAGAATTTTGTTTCCAAAATTGGTAGATTTGAGTCGTCTCGAGCGAGACGTTCTTTTGATGGATTGCATAATAATTACTGGGAGGCCAGTCAACTTAGCTGGCATGATATTGGATATATGGCAAGGTGGCTACAAAGAAAAGATCTACACTTCTATATGGTATGATTTTGACATTAATCTTAGAAGCCAAGGTGTGCTTATTATGAAGAATGAACCCCTAAGAAAATTGAGGCACACTGACTATTATAGTATCTCTACTATTCATCGGATGGGCTTCAAGAAGTTGAATGATGTATGGATGAAAGAGGAAGAGAGGAAAGAGCAGAAAGAGATAGAGCAGAAAGAACCAGTAGAAGACATCCCTGGACCATCCACTGTGGGACCATCAGTCCCTGATCCATCTATTGCGGGACCATCTTCAGCTGGACCTTCAGAGGCCGGACCTAGTACCATTCCCTCTCCTCCACATCAGTCTATTGCTGCTTCTGGGAGATTCTCCTGATGAACAGATTGGTCATTGAGAGCTTGCTTGCTGAGTATGATAGTCAGAGATCTCATGAAAATTACTCAATTAAAAGAAGACTTTAATCAGTTGAAAGAAGAACTTAATTCGAGACTGGACATGATCTCCTTTTCCATAGCAATTCTGTTGAATCCTTTGGTGCTGAACTTCACAAATCTTTAAAGGATGGAAGGCATTGCTGATGGTCGAGATCTTATGTACATGCAACTGGTCAACTGAAGAAGGATATTGACCTTGCAGTTCACAAATTGAAGCTTGCCTTAAAAACTTTAAGAAATCCCAAAAAGATGATGTAATGGAAATCAGGCACTTGAAGAAAATAGTTTCAAACATATCTGACCTTGATTTTGATTTTGATTTTGATAGTTTGTAGTTAGGAATTTTTTAGTATCTAATGTATTTCATTTGGACATATACATGAATCAACTAATGTAATGTTCTTACTTATGAAATGCATTTCACATTTTCAATGTTGACTGCTTGAATCCTTATGTCTTATTGAGCCTACAATTTTTTTAGCCTTCTTATCTAATACTCTCCTTATTGCTGATAACAAAAAAGGGGGAGAGATGGTAAATGGTGAGTATCAAAGAAAGAAAGATTTGAATTTTAATGAAAGATGTTGAATATGCATAAAGAAAGAAAGAAGGGGGAGAATAATTGTTTATGCAAAATGACTTGAAATTTTTAATCAGTTAAATTCGATGCTTATAATTAGGGGGAGCTATTCAATGCAGGGGGAGCTTAACACAAGCTCAATTGCAATTTTCTGCACATTTAGATTAAATGTCATAATTGATGGATATATTGAACTCATGCACAATTTTAAAAGTTTACTTTGAATATTGGCATCAAATCCTTGTTAAAAAGCTTTAAGCTTTAAATGTCTATAATCTTTAGTTTGAATGAATTTTTGAATGCATATACTCAAAGTTTTGTTATCATCAAAAGGGAAGATTGTTGACCCAGTGATGATTTTGATGATTAACAAAACTATTTGAGTATAACTATTGGAGGCTCTAATGATTTTGATTAAGTGTTTCAGATTATAAGTCTATTGAATGATCAAACTCAGGAGTTACATATTCTGGATCGAATCTAATGTCTAGGTAAGATTGCAGACATTAGAGTCGACTCCGATAATCAAGAGCCGACTCCGGATCTGGCACGGAAGTTAGAGTCGACCGAGACTGTTAGAGCCGACTCTCACAGAAGAAACAGAACGTCAATTTTCTGGCCCCGACTGAGTCGACTCCGGGTAGTTAGAGTCGACTCCAGAAAAGTTTCTTGTCGACCCCAGAAAAAGTCAGAGACGACTCCAGAAATAACGTTTTAAAGTGCTTCGAGTTAGAGCCGACTCCAGAAAAGTTAGAGTCGACTCCAACCCACCACGGGAACAAAAATCAAATTGCCAGATCAGCTCTAACGTAATATTTCTATTTTACTTTATTTCTAACGGATATATTTTGTTACAAGGTACACGCCAACGGATAGTTTTCTTTCAAAATGGCTTGAAAGAAATCTATAAAAAGGGAAGACTTATTAAAAAAAGAGAACGGAAGGAGAACAAAAAAAATGGAAAAACAAAAAACAATAGAGAAATCCCAATCCAAAATCCAAAAAGAGAGAGCCTGAATCTCAAGAGGAAAACCTTCTAGCTCAAATGCCACTCCACTCCAAAACGCTCAGAGGAATCCAAGGGCATTCAAATCAAGTTTTGGTGGATTCCCAACTTGGAAAAGAGGATTCATTCTTGGTTTTCAAACTCTTCTCAACTGCTTCAACTGTGAAGAATCGGAGCTGAGGCTTGATTCAACCCAGCAAGGAGAAGAAGAAAAGAAGAAAAGCTCAAAAGCCAACCATCTACAAATCAGCTTTTCTAAACCTTGTTATTCTTATATTTGATTATCTGCTCATTAAGGAGCTTTGTAATTGAAAAACATTATTTCATTTGTTTGTATCTAGTTCAATCTGGGGATTGAACTAGTGGAGGTAGTCTTACCTCGGTTCAAGCTTGGTTAAGCTTGTGTTAGGGTTTTTTGTGCTGGTGAGCCCTTGAAAAACCAGCTGGGTTCGTTGTGCATCCGGGAAAACAACAAGTTTGAGTTGTGAGCTTGTAAAACAACTCGGCTGTAATCAAGGAAGATTATAGTGTGGACCCAAGTGAATCTTGGGAGTGGACATAGGTGTTGGATACACCGAACCACTATAAACTTTTTGTGTTTGCCGTGCTTACATTGACTCTATCTCTATCACTGTCTTATTCACTGCACTTTGTATTTACATTGCTATTGCCTTCACTTTTCTTAAGCAAACTTCTTAAAGGCTAATTTTTAAAAGAACCCAATTCACCCCCCCCTCTTGGGTTGTCATCTGGGCCAACAAGAACAGCTTTTCCGTAGCAGCCGAATGAATCAAGAACCTTTCTCCCTCAAGCTTTCCAACCGAATGAATCAATCTCCTTTAAGCTTTTCCTTTCTCTGCTCCACCCTTTCTAATTAAATCGCCTTCTGTTAATTTTCTTTAAGTAGAACAGCCAAACCAAGAAAACTCTATCTCCCCCAAACCAATAACTCTCTCTCCCTCTTTTACCCCTCTTTAAAAAATAGATTTAAAACCAATAACCAAGAAAGAGAACAACAAAGATTTCTATCTTCGAAGGAAGATAACCACAAGAATAACATATAAGATGACACCACAAGACCATATATCAACCTTGCACCATCATACCCTCTGTTGGCAAGGACCTACAAGCATTGTCACAAGCACTTCTTAATTGATTAATAAAGACATTATTATGAGCATGAAATGTTATAAAGATATTCAGTTATCACCTCAGGGCAATATAGTTTGGACTGCCGCAGATTGTATGCAGCAAACCATCAGTCCCAAGATGCTGAGTAAAGCACTGAGGCCAAAATCAGTTATCTATATGTTCCCTTTTGCATCAATAAAACATTCTCCAGCTGTAACACGACAATTTAAAGTGTGAGCTAGTATAAATTACAAAAGTTTTGAGACCACAAGAGATTGAAGGCAGGAATGGGCCATAAAAAAAGGAATATTTTGTAGTTTTGGATTAAGATCATTCACCTTTAAATCCCTGTGGTAAACACCCTTATCATATAATAACTTATAGCATAAATTAGCTGCTGAAAAAGCTTCCGTCCTTCTTGTTCTGACAGCTTCCCTTTCAGTGCCTTCAACATCCAACAATCAAAAAAATTCACATCAAAATGACTCATAAGTTTGCATGTGAAGTAAAGCAAAGCAAGCCTACAAAGCAATAATATATATATATAGGAATCAGAGCTCCTTACAATTTTGTCGAATAATTCGCCATCATTCATATATTCAAGGACCATGTAGATCTTAGTTTTGCTTGCGAGGTTAATTAAAAAAAAGAAACTAAGCCCTTTTTCTGATAATTTTTTATGATCTGAAGGGGATTTCCATTAGTTTTCTCTTGTTTTGCAGTACTTTCCAGAAAGAAAACAGGACTTGAAAACAGAAGACAAGGGAAAAAAAAAACAGAAGATTTCAATGGATAGCTTGTAAAGACCATCCACTCGATTGTTGCTTCCTTTCACGTAATGAATTTCTGCTAGCAGGATATCACATGCTAGAACCAGTTTGGAAGCGAAAGGGGGAAAACTATGAAAAGAAAGAAAAAAAAAGAAAGAGAAAGGTATGTCTCTATAAAGTTAATTTTGCATTTGCCCCCTACCGTATGTACCCTCTCCCGCTCTCTTCTCTCTCTCATGGCGCCCGCATATGCCCTTTCCCCGCATGCAGTTTCCTTTCTAGTAGAGCACCGAATGAATAAAAACCCTACTCCTTTGAGCTTTTCCTTAGCAGCCGAATGAATCAAGAACCTTTCTCCTTTGAGCTTTGCAACCGAATGAATCAACATCCTTTAAGCTTTTCCTTTCTCTCCTCCACCGTCTCTAAAATCCCCTTCTATTTATTTTCTCTTTTAAGTAGAACAGCAAAACCAAGAAAAACACTATCTCCCAGCCGAATGAATCAAGAACAGCTTTTCCTTAGCAGCCGAATGAATCAATAACCTTTCTCCTTCGAGCTTTGCGACCGAATGAATCAATCTCCTTTAAGCTTTTCCTTTCTTCCTTCACCCTCTCTAAAATCGTCTTCTGTTATTTTCTCTTTCAAGTAGAATAGCGAAACCAAGAAAAACTCTATCTCCCAGCCGAATGAATCAAGAACAACTTTTCCTTAGCAGCCGAATGAATCAATAACCTTTCTCCTTCGAGCTTTGCAACCGAATGAATCAATCCTTTAAGCTTTTCCTTTCTCTCCTTCACCCTCTCTAAAATCGTCTTCTGTTTATTTTCTCTTTTAAGTAGAACAGCAAAACCAAAAAACTCTATCTCCCAGCCGAATGAATCAAGAACAGCTTTTCCTTAGCAGCCAAATGAGTCAATAACCTTTCTCCTTTGAGTTTTGCAACCGAATGAATCAATCTCCTTTAAGCTTTTCCTTTCTCTCCTCCACCTCTCTAAAATTGCCTTCTGTTTATTTTCTCTTTTAAGTAGAACAGTGAAACCAAGAAAAACTCTATCTCCCAGCCGAATGAATCAAGAACAGCTTTTCCTTAGCAGCCGAATGAATCATAACCTTTCTCCTTCGAGTTTTGCAACCGAATGAATCAATCTCTTTATGCTTTTCCTTTCTCTCCTCCACCTCTCTAAAATCGCTTCTGTTATTTTCTCTTTTAAGCTCTATCTCCAAGCCGAATGAATCAAGAACAGCTTTTCCTTAGCAGCCAAATAAATCAATAACCTTTCTCCTTCGAGCTTTGCAACCAAATGAATCAATCTCCTTTAAGCTTTTCCTTTCTCTCCTCCACCCTCTCTAAAATCGCCTTCTGTTTATTTTATCTTTTAAGTAGAACAGCAAAACCAAGAAAAACTCCATCTCCCAGCCGAATGAATCAAGAACAGCTTTTTCTTAGTAGCCGAATGAATCAATAACCTTTCTCCTTCGGGTTTTGCAACCGAATGAATCAGTCTCCTTTAAGCTTTTCCTTTCTCTCCTCCACCCTCTCTAAAATCACCTTCTGTTTGTTTTCTCTTTAAGCTCTATCTCCTAGCTGAATGAATCAATAACAGCTTTTCCTTAGCAGTTAAATGAATCAATAACCTTTCTCCTTTGAGCTTTGCAACCGAATGAATCAATATCCTTTAAGCTTTTCTTTCTCTCCTACACCCTCTCTAAAATCGCCTTCTGTTATTTTCTCTTTTAAGTAGAACAGCGAAACCAAGAAAAACTCTATTTCCCAGCCGAATCAATCAAGAACAGCTTTTCCTTAGTAGCCGAATGAATCAATAACATTTCTCCTTTGAGCTTTGCAACCGAATGAATCAATCTCCTTTAAGCTTTTCCTTTCTCTCCTCCACCCTCTCTAATATTGCCTTCTGTTTATTTTATCTTTTAAGTAGAACAGCGAAACAAAGAAAACTCTATCTCCCAGCCGAATGAATCAAGAACAGCTTTTCCTTAGCAGCCGAATGAATCAAGAACTTTTCCCCCTCAAGCTTTCCAACCGAATGAATCAATCTCCTTTAATCTTTTCCTTTCTCTCCTCCACCCTCTCTAATTGAATCGCCTTCTGTTAATTTTTCTTTTAAGTAGAACAGCCAAACCAAGAAAACTCTATCACCCTCAAACCAATAACTCTCTCTCCCTCTTTGATCCCCTCTCTGAAAAATAGATTTAAAACCGATAACCAAGAAAAGAGAAAGCAAGATTTCTATCTTCGAAGAGAAGATATCCCATAAGAATAACATATAAGATGGCACCACAAGACCAGATATCAAACCTTGCACCATCATACCCTCTGTTGGCAAGGACCTACAAGCATTGTCACGAGCACTTCTTAATTGATTAATAAAGACATTATTATGAGCATGAAATGTTATAAAGATATTCAGTTATCACCTCAGGGGCAATATAGTTTGGACTGCCGCAGAATGCATGCAGCAAACATCAGACCCGAGATGCTGAGGTAAAGCACTGAGGCCAAAATCAGTTATCTTTATGTTTCCTTTTGCATCAATAAGAACATTCTCCAGCTGTAACAAGACATTTAAAAGTGTGAGCTAGTATAAATTACAAAAGTTTTGAGACCACAAGAGATTGAAGGTTAGAATGGGCCATAAAAAAAGGAATATTTTGTAGTTTTGGATCAAGATCATTCACCTTTAAATCCCTGTGGTAAACACCCTTATCATGATAATAACTTATAGCATCAATTAGCTGCTGAAAAAGCTTCCGTCCTTTTTGTTCTGACAGCTTCCCTTTAAGTGCATTCAACATCCAACAATCAAAAAAATTCACATCAAAATGACTATGTAAAGCAGAAGCAAGGATGCAAAGCAATAATATATATATATAAGAATCAAAGCTCCTTAAAATTTTGTCGAATAATTCGCCACCATTCACATATTCAAGGACCATGTAGATCTTAGTTTTGCTTGCCAGGATAATTAAAAAAGAAAACTAAGCCCTTTTTCTGACTGTTTTTTATGATCTGAAGGGGATTTCCATTAGTTTTCTCTTGTTTTGCAGTACTTTCCAGAAAGAAAACAGGACTTGAAAAACAAGAAGACAAGGAAAAAAAATAGAAGATTATTCAATGGATAGCTTGTAAAGACCATCCACTGGATTGTTTGCTTCCTTTTCACGTAATGAATTCTTCTGCTAGCAGGACATCAGACGCTAGAACCAGTTCGAAGCAAAAGGGGGAAAACCCTGAAAAGAAAGAGAAAAAAAAAGAAAAGAGAAGGTATGTCTCTATTAATAAAGTTAATTTCGCATTTTCCCTCTCCCGTACGCACCCTCTCCCGCTCTCTTTCTCTCTCTTTCATGGCGCCCGTATGTGCCCTCTCCCGCATGCAGTTTCCTTTCTTGTAGAGCAGCCGAATGAATTAAAAACCCTTACTCCTTTGAGCTTTTCCTTAGCAGCCGAATGAATCAAGAACCTTTCTCCTTTGAGCTTTGCAACCGAATGAATCAACATCTTTAAGCTTTTCATTTCTCTCCTCTACCATCTCTAAAATCACCTTCTGTTTATTTTCTCTTTTAAATAGAACAGCAAAACCAAGAAAAACTCTATCTCCCAGCCGAATGAATCAAGAATAGCTTTTCCTTAGCAGTCGGATGAATCAATAACCTTTCTCCTTCGAGCTTTGCAACCGAATGAATCAATCTCCTTTAAGCTTTTCCTTTCTCTCCTTCACCCTCTCTAAAATTGCCTTCTGTTTCTTTTCTCTTTTAAGTAGAACAGCGAAACCAAGAAAAACTCTATCTCCCAGCCGAATGAATCAAGAACAACTTTTCCTTAGCAGCAGAATGAATCAATAACCTTTTCCTTCGAGTTTTGCAACTGAATGAATCAATCTCCTTTAAGCTTTTCCTTTCTCTCCTCCACCCTCTCTAAAATCGCCTTCTGTTTATTTTCTCTTTTAAGTAGAATAACGAAACCAAGAAAAACTCTATCTCCCAGCCGAATGAATCAAGAACAGCTTTTTCCTAGCAGCCGAATGAATCAATAACCTTTCTCCTTCGAGTTTTGCAATCGAATGAATCAATCTCCTTTAAGCTTTTCCTTTCTCTCATCCACCCTCTGTAAAATCGCCTTCTGTTTATTTTCTCTTTTAAGCTCTATCTCCCAGCCGAATGAATCAAGAACATCAGCCAAATGAATCAATAACCTTTCTCCTTCAAGCTTTGCAACCGAATAAATCAATCTCCTTTAAGCTTTTCCTTTCTCTCCTCCACCTCTCTAAAATCGCCTTCTGTTTATTTTCTCTTTTAAGTAGAACAGCGAAACCAAGAGAAACTCTATCTCCCAGCCAAATGAATCAAGAACAGCTTTTCCTTAGCAGCCAAATAAATCAATAACCTTTCTCCTTCGAGTTTTGCAACCGAATGAATCAATCTCCTTTAAGCTTTTCCTTTCTCTCCTCCACCCTCTCTAAAATCGCATTCTGTTTATTTTCTCTTTTAAGCTCCATCTCCCAGCCGAATGAATCAATAACAACTTTTCCTTAGCACCTAAATGAATCAATAACCTTTCTCCTTCGAGCTTTGCAACTGAATGAATCAATCTCCTTTAAGCTTTTCCTTTCTCTCCTCCACCCTCTCTAAAATCGCCTTCTGTTTATTTTCTCTTTTAAGTAGAACAGCGAAACCAAGAAAAACTCTATCTCCTAGCCGAATGAATCAAGAACAGCTTTCCTTAGCAGCCGAATGAATCAATAACCTTTCTCCTTGAGCTTTGTAACCGAATGAATCAATCTTCTTTAAGCTTTTCCTTTCTCTCCTCCACCCTCTCTAAAATCGCCTTCTGTTTATTTTCTCTTTTAAGTAGAACAGCGAAACCAAGAAAACTCTATCTCCCAGTCGAATTAATGAAGAACAGCTTTTCCTTAGCAGCTGAATGAATCAAGAACCTTTCTCCCTCAAGCTTTCCAACCGAATGAATCAATCTCGTTTAAACTTTTCCGTTCTCTCCTCCACCCTCTCTAATTAAATCACCTTCTGTTAATTTTCTCTTTTAAGTAGAGCAGCGAAACCAAGAAAAACTCTATCTCCCAGCCGAATGAATCAAGAACAGTTTTCCTTAGCAGCCGAATAAATCAATAACCTTCTCCTTTGAGTTTTGCAACCAAATGAATCAATCTCTTTAAGCTTTTCCTTTCTCTCCTCCACCCTCTCTAAAATTGCCTTCTATTTATTTTCTTTTTAAGCTCTATCTCCCAGCCGAATGAATCAAGAACAGCTTTTCCTTAGCACCAAAATGAATCAATAACCTTTCTCCTTCGAGCTTTGCAACCGAATGAATCAATATCCTTTAAGCTTTTCCTTTCTCTCCTCCATCCTCTCTAAAATCGCCTTCTGTTTATTTTTCCTTTTAAGTAGAACAGCGAAACCAAGAAAAACTCTATCTCCCAGTCGAATGAATCAAGAACAGCTTTTCCTTAGCAGCCAAATGAATCAATAACCTTTCTCCTTCGAGTTTTGCAACCGAATGAATCAATCTCCTTTAAGCTTTTCCTTTCTCTCCTCCACCCTCTCTAAAATCGCCTTCTGTTTATTTTCTCTTTTAAACTCTATCTCCTAGCCGAATAAATCAATAACAGCTTTTCCTTTGCAGCTAAATGAATCAATAACCTTTCTCCTTCGAGCTTTGCAACCGAATGAATCAATCTCCTTTAAGCTTTTCCTTTCTCTCCTACACCCTCTCTAAAGTCACCTTCTATTTATTTTCTCTTTTAAGTAGAACAGCGAAACCAAGAACAACTCTATCTTCCAGCCGAATGAATCAAGAACAGCTTTTTCTTAGCAGCCGGATGAATCAATAACCTTTCTCCTTTGAGCTTTGCAACCAAATGAATCAACATCCTTTAAGCTTTTCATTTCTCTCCTCCACCGTCTCTAAAATCGCTTTCTGTTTATTTTCTCTTTTAAGTAGAACACAAAACTAAGAAAAACTCTATCTCCCAGCCGATTGAATCAAGAACAGCTTTTCCTTAGCAGCCGAATGAATCAATAACCTTTCTCCTTCGAGCTTTGCAACCGAATGAATCAATCTCCTTTAAGCTTTTCCTTTCTCTCCTCCACCCTCGCTAAAATCGCCTTCTATTTATTTTCTCTTTTAAGTAGAACAGCGAAACCAAGAAAACTCTATATCCCAGCCAAATTAATCAAGAACAGCTTTTCCTTAGCAGCCGAATGAATCAAGAACCTTTCTCCTTTAAGCTTTCCAACTGAATGAATCAATCTCCTTTAAGCTTTTCCTTTCTCTCCTCCACCCTCTCTAATTAAATCGTCTTCTGTTAATTTTCTCTTTTAAGGAGAATAGCCAAACCAAGAAAACTCTATCTCCCTCAAACCAATAACTCTCTCTCCCTCTTTGATCCCCTCTCTGAAAAACTATAACTATATTTAATTCTATATGGAGGTGAAACTAAACTCAATTGTCCAACGAAGCCCATCAACCCTTTACGTCCTCCATTGCTACCGAAATGGCTGGCACATCCGCAGCGGAGATAGACCCCTCCACCGCTACCACCAGGACGGAGGAACTGTTGGTTTCCCCTACGTCCGTTACTACTAGGACGGAGGAACCGTTGGTTTCTCCTACGTACGCTACCACTGAAATGGAGTTCGCTGCCGCCGAAATGGCCACAGTCGAGATAGGCCCCTCCACCGTACCACCAAGATGGAGGAACCCTTGGTTTCCCCTACCTCCGCTGCCGCTGAAATGGCTGGCACGTCCGCAGCCGAGATAGACCCCTCCACCGCTACTACCAAGACGGAGGAACCGTTGGTTTCCCCTGCCTTCGCTGCTGCCGAAATGGCTGGCACATCCGCAGCCGAGATAGACCCTTCCACCTCCTCCGTCGCCACCGCAGCTAATATGGAGGAGCTGCTCCCCTCCACCTTTACCTTTGGTGCCGTCGCTACCGCTGAGATGGAGGAGCCGTTGCTCTGCAACGAGCGCAACGTCCCCTCCTCATCTTCAGGCTCCATCATTAAGAAGTCCTTGCTTATTTTTTTATTCTTTTCTGTCTACATGTTGGTTGGGATGTCGTTCTACTATAAGAACTCCCAACACTTCTCCGGCGTACAGAGCAACTGCATCATTGATGGTTTATACTTCTCCATCGTCACTTTCCACACTGTGGGCTATGGAGACATCGTCCCCATCACTCCCACTACCAAGGTATTCTACTATATCTTTGTTCTCATCGCCGTTGGCCCCTTCAACATCATAATCTCTTATGCCATCGACTACATTGTCGATATCATTCTCGACTACATTGTCGATCTCATCGTCCGTGCCTTTAGCTGCATAATCCGTGCCGATATCGAGCTGACGAAGATGTACGTGAAGGTCGCGTGCGTGATCGTCATTCTTCTTTTCTACATCAGAGTGGGCGTACTGGCTTTGCATATTATGGAGGATCTTGACTGGATGAATTCAGTATATCTATCAGTAATATCGATAACGACAGTCGGGTATGGTGATATGTTCTTCAAGACTATGATAGGGAGGATGTTTCCTTTCTTTTGGTTGCTGTTCATGCCGATAGCGACCAAGCTAATTCTGTTCTTGGGTAATGCATTCATTGATACGTGCCGGTGGATAACCAACCGGGTGTTGGATTTGATTTAAACTGGAAGGCTTCATCAGGTGCATTCTACATTCTCCTAAGGTGCCAATGATCATTGAGATTCACAGGATTGTTTATGGTCTTGAAAAGAAAATGTTGAGCTCTCTTTGATTTAAATTTGCTACCCAATTATTTGGAAACTTGAGGTGGATTTATTAGGAAGAGAGGGTGTGGAAATCTTGTGGCAGAGTTTTACATATGAAGGGATTCTGCTTTTCTATTATGCATGTGGTTGAGTTGGTCATGGAGTCATAGAGTGCAACTTTGATGCTATTCCTTTGATTGTATCTATGATTGAAAAAGGAGAATTTAGAATTAGATATTGGGTTGGTAGTCATTCCTCAATGGGTCATTATAAGGCATCCCACTCATTATCTTCCAAGGAATCCAAGGGCTATTGATGGAATGGGCCATGGCTAGTTACTCCAAACCCTAGGCATCAAGTTGGGATAGAAGAGGATTGAGTTACACTTAGTCAACCAAGAACACAAAGACTAAGCGAGGAGTCAGGAGCTGTTCGAGCCAAACAAAACTAGTGCTTGAGGCTGTAATCGAAGGCATCAAAATGGATAGTGGAAGTTAGGTTTGGAGGAGGTTGCTTAAAATTCAAATTTGAAATTCTGATAAAGTTAAGGAAATCCCCATAAGGAGGGACTGATTGTCTTTCCATCCAAATTTGTTATTCTGGAGAATCAATCATGGGATGTAGTTGAGAAAGTTATAAAGATTGAGGCATTAGGAAGCCAAAAAATGGAGGGCTATGCCTAAATGCATCAATAGGATAAAATAGTATGTATTAATATGGGCAAGTAAGATAGGGCTTAGAATTCTAACTCAGGTTTTAGTGGATCCAACTCGGATATGAAGTTTAGGGTTAAATCGAATTGATTAAGGGCTATAGTAGGTAAGCCCAAGATGCCACCAAGGGGAAAGATCCAAGACAAGAGGGGAAGAAAGCCATGGATTCTCCTAGATCTGAAACCATGGTGGCCTACTTGAGATAGGAAAAACTTCATCCTTTATTGAGTTGGTTCATGCAGCGGCATCTCAAGGCACTAAATATGAATCAACTTAGAATACAACTACTCCACTCGGCAATAAGGAGAAAGAGAAGAGAAAAAAGATGCATAGTAGAGGATGGATGAGGTTCAACTGAATTGTATCTTAAGTCCATGCCAAAAAATAGAAGGAAAGCAGCCAAAACTATGATAAAGGGCCTAACAACAGTGGGTAGACTAAGCAAATTATTGGTGATACAGAGTAAAAGAGATGGTAAGGAAGCAAGCCTGATGGCAGAGCGTAGAAGCCAAAGGAAGGCAATAATAGGGATATTTTGGTACTAGGTTTACATGGTACAATAACAAGGATGGAAAAGCTAGAGTATGGAAAAGGTTGGATAGAATTATAGCCACTGATAGTTAGCTTTAGAGTTTCCTAGAGGCATCTATGTGCCACCTTGCCAAAGTAGGGTCTAATCACTATCCCTTTCCTTTATCCTTAGAGAAACGTGACACAAGCCCTATGCCCTTCAAATTTGAAAACCGATGGCTACAACATCCAGTTTCATATGTTATTGTTTAACATGCTTGAAGACCTAAAATGGATGACTCTCCCACTTTAAGTTTAATAGAAAATTAAAGAAGGTAAAATTTACCCTCAAAGCTTGGAATAAGAACAGTATTGGAGACACTTTTCAATAGTTTGAATAGATGGAAATGGAGATCTTAGAACTATAGAATCTGGAAGATATATTAGGTGGGTTGAATTATGATAATCTAGGGAGATTAAGATAAAATATATGGTACTATCATAAATTGCCAATAATCCATGACAGCTTTTGGAGGCAAAGATCACAGGTTCAATGGCTTTAATCACGAGATTAAAGAACAAGGTTATTTTTATACTTCCACCATAATTAGAAGGAGGAACAGAATAGTGCAAATTGAAGCCAATGATGGGTAGGCAGTTGACACAAAAAATGACATTAAGATTTTTTCAGAAATATTTTGTATAGTGATAAGCATCTCCTAGTATGTGCTACACTACATCTTGTTGAAGTGGTAAAAAGGTTGATAGATGAATAAAATATGTAGGCGAAGGGATTTACATATATGGAGATATAGGAAGCACTAAAGTTAATGGCAATGATGAGGCATCAGGACTAGATGGTCTTTTTCCTAGATTTTTTTAAATATTTTTGGCTAATTATAAAACAATATGTGTGTGTAGCAATTTATCACTTCTTTGAACACTAGCCTATACCCAGAGCATGGAAGGCCATTTTTGTTATAGTTATACCAAAGTACTAGGATCCTAAGGCCCCCTCCCATTTTTAGTTCATCAGTTCAACTTTCCATTAAAACTAATAAAATGGATATGTGTCTTGGAACTAAAATTTGTTGTGCTCATTAACGAGTCACATTCTAACTTCTTTAAATCTTCTATTGAGTTGCATTAAGGGTGCTCCTTCTTTCCTTATTTATTCATTCTATATGCAGAAATGCTGACTAAAGGAATCAATGATGTAGTATCACAAAATAAGATAAGAGGAGTGCTAATTTTTGATGATTGGAATAGGTCTTCTTTTTGTGGAGACTCTGAGCTACCTATATCTTTCTCATGATGTACCTAATTTGAAATGAAAGCATGTTAGATAGATTAATATTTAATTTTTAAAATTTGCATTAATAATTATTATCCATATCTATATTTAAATTTTATCATATTTGGATATTTATTTTTTAGTTTAATCAGATTCGGATACGAATTCGGATATTTAATTTAAAAATTTATCGGATACAAATATAAAAACAAATTTACCTATTTTTTTAGATAGGGATACAGATATCCGTTTTGTATTCAATTCTTTAAATTTATATTATTAATTAAGGCTCAACGCTAACAGAAGAAAAAAGAAGAAATGGATTGGGAAGAAGATGGAGACGGCTGATGGAGACTGTTGTGCTTTTGGTGATGGCTCTTCGTCTTTTTTTTTTTTTTTTACTTGTGCCGCATGGGATTGGGAAGAGGACGGAGTGGGATTGGGAAGAGGACGGAGACGGAGACTCTTCCGCTTCTAGCTTTTACACGCATGCCTCTTCATTTTTTAATCAAAAAAAATGGCATACGGATTGGGAAGAGGATGGAGACAGAAACTCTTCTACTGCTGGCTTTTGCATGACTCTTCATTTTTTTTTACTCGAAAAAAATGGCATGCCACATGGGATTGGAAAGAGGATGAAGAAAATAGCCGTTAGAGGTTAGGTGAAAAGAAATCTTACCATTGAAGTGCGTTTTGACAGATAAAAAATCCGTTCCTGATAGGTTGGAGTCGGCTCCAACTTTTCAGGTGTCGGCTCGAAGTCGGGTGTTCAAAAATAGTAAAGAAAAAGTTGTTGGGGGAGTCGGCTCCAAAAAAGGTAAGTGTCGGCTCGTCGCTTTCGGGAGTCGGCTCCAGAAAACTGTAAGTATGGCTCCAGAATGTCCATAAAATATGCTCTCTGTTCTCAGGTTAGAGTCGGCTCCAGAAACTCAGGTGTTGGCTCCCGAAATCTTGGGTGTCGGCTCCCGAATTCTAGGTGTCGGCTCCAGAAACTGAAACAGAATGCACTTCTCTGTATCTCAGGTTGGAGTCGGCTCCAAAACCTTGGGTGTCGGCTCGGACCGTGCCAAAATCCTAGAAACTTTCTGATACGCCTTGGGGTCGGCTCCTTACCATTTGGGTGTCGACTCCATGCTCTGAACTTTAAAAATTTCTTTTTAAAACATTGATTCAAAACATGTTTCTTTGTCTTTTGATTGATCAAACATTTTAAATCCCTGAAACACTTGTTAAATCAATTAGAAACCAAATGAATATACTCATGTCTTTTATTAATAATCAAAATCAATAATTGGGTCAATAATTCTTGTTATCAACAAGCAAAACTTTATCATTGAGCAAAAGAATTAGAAGACCATTATTAAACAAACCATATCTAAACAATTTATTAGAATAAAAGATAGAGCAACCATTGCTCTTTATATTTTCTAATAATATTTGGAATATAATAACAGTTTTTTAATTCCAATATCTTGCCAGAAGGTAATAACAATAAATAGGTGCCCACAGCTTCAGTATAAATGGCTTCTCCACTCGTGCCATATAGCTTGAAGTCACCCTTCTTCAAATTTCTAACTCTTTGTAGTCCCTGCAATGACTTGCATATATGAGATCCACATGCAGTATCCAATACCCATGAGTCAAAAACTGAAGAACTCAATGATAAATTAGTTTGTATCATGTAGAAACCTTTTGATGCTTCTTCACCAACATCTTGCTTCAAACTTGCAAGATATATTTTACAGTTCTTCCAGTGTCCCTGCTTGCCGTTGTGAAAACAGGCTCGATCAACAGAAGGCTTCTTTGCCTTCTTCCTCTTTTGCATGCTACTTTTAAGGCTCCTCTTTCTCTTTGAACCTTTCTTCATTGCATGTTTCTTCTTCCTATCAACTAGAAGAATATGAGCCTTATCACCCTTGAAGTGACTCTCAGCTATCATGAGCATATTCAACAGCTCAGGTAATGAAATATTTAGTTTGTTCATGTGATAGTTCATGACAAACTACGAGGAGACTGGGAGTGATTGTAGGATCAAGTCCTGATTAAGCTCTCCATCCATTACAAACCCTAATTGACCTAACCGAGTGATTAAGTCAATCATCTTTAAAACATAAGCTTGAACGGATGAGCCTTCACTCATACCTGCATGGAATAACTGCTTCGAAATCTCATATCGAGCAGCCCTACTTTGCTCTCCATAAAGCTCTTTAAGATTGAGCAATATGGATTGAGGTTCCCACTCCTCATGTTGCCTCTGTAATTCATTGCTCATCGAGGCCAACATGATACACTTAACAGTCAAACTATCATTCTGCCACTTTTTATATGTGGCTCGTTCCTCCTCTATACCATCATCTCTGATCGGATTTGGATTAGGAGAGTCGAGGATGTAGGAAACCTTTTCCTAAGTTAAGACAATTCTCAAGTTCCTCAACCAGTCCACATAATTTGGACCAGTCAACTTGTTGGCATCTAAAATGCCCCGCAGTGATAAAGTAGAAGCCATAAAATTTTAATCTACATTAAAAGTAAAAAATAATACATAAGCAACCACTCATAATAATGTCTACAACTAGACAAGGACTTATCAATCTAATTGTATCTCCCACTATTTTATTACGAATACCATAACCCTCACCTATGGTAAGCGAGAAAACCCTACCAGGGTTTCTTTAGTGGGGTTGAGATCCCAATTCATCATAAATATCTTGTGTTACACAACAAATATTCATGAGTTCAAGGGTAGAAAATATCCTTTCCAATTGCAACCCATGCAACTCTCAACATAACACCCGCCTCTAAGATACTTATAGCCTTATGTTACACAACAAACTATAATGTCTTAGTTTAGTTAAACCCTTCATTTTCATATAGTTATGATTGAATAATATTGCCCTTGTGTTACACAATGAAGCAACACCACTAATCATGCTATAAAGCATTAAATGCACTAAGACAATTCATATCTAACCCTAGAGTAGGTCTTGTGTTGCACAACAAACCTACTATAGTTGTTATCATAAATTTATCTTAGTATGAAGGAAGACATTACGTAGTGTTCATAATCAATATATTATTTCCAATTCAAGGTCTAAATCAATCGAATTGGCCAGTTAAGTGGGAGAGAGGTGGGGGTCCTCCTGTTGCTTTCCATAGACACCAATTTAATTGGCCAGGTTAGTCAACGGAACCAATTAAAAAACCACGATCTCTTTACCTTTCCAGAACTCTTTTTCTAGACACCAATTGATTAATCAAACCCTAAAAGGATTTGTATTATGATTCTATCACACTACGACTAAATATAATTTTTAGGAGGGCTTTGATGGTCTCATGCACATCCTTTTTCTAATATGCATAACAATAATATCATACCACGCATTTATTCAATGCAATTTTAAAATTATCATCTTAAGTAAAATTTCTCATTAATTAGAATACGTCTGGCCATAGCTCATTAGTCCCTTAGGCCAGTCTATGCAAAACACCGCAGGCATAGACGCTCAGGAGGCGTGTTCTAATACAAGAAATTTTATAACTCTACATAATAAAACAAATCAAGCTAAAAGCATAACAGAATCATTCATGTAATCAATATATTATGGACCACTAATTGAATTAATCAAGGTAGCTCTGATACTAATGTTGGGTTCCGATCATGCAGCGGAAGGCTGGATTTCAAAAAATTTTAACCTTGAAACCCTAATCAACCGAAACCTTAGACCCAAGACCCCTTTATTATAACAATTAATTAGTCATAAAATATATATATATATGTAGAGGAACATACCTTAGTACCTGATGAAGAAAGAAGGAAGCCGGTTATCCAATCTTTTCCACTAGACGCCCAAGTGTTTGCCCTCCAATGGTGATCCACACGAGAATTGGATCAAAGATATGCTCATGAACTTGACTTAAACCTCTTTTTGGCTTCTTGACTTCTTGGCTTGACTCTTAGGACCCTTTTACACTTTTCTTAAGCCTAATAAAACTTATATAGGCTAAGAAAAGAGTTATCCTAAATTGACTAAGGCTTGTAGGAAGGGGAGAGGGAGAGAGAAGACTCTTATCTTAACAAGGATTACTAAAAATTATCTGATGCAAACCCATATATGCCACCCCCTTTAAATAGTGAATGGGAAGACGTCAAATAAAGGGATACAACCCATTCCACGTCCTTCTAAAAGGATATAAAATTTTTTAATTCATTTCAATTTAAATCAAGGGGCATATCGTTATAATTTTCTGCACCTTTCTCCCTACGCGCGCCACACCTGATGGGATGCTTTTGGCATCCCATCTTAAATCAGATAGCCTATGATTTTTCATGTGTCAAGATAAGGTTCTCCATGTTTATATGGACTCTTAAATCCCTAAAAGATGCGCCTTCTAGTGCCTTAAATCAAAAGGACTTTTAGATGCCTCTTGAAAATTCTGCACGCGCACAGTTTTTCTTTCGAGAGTCCCATGTCTCTTGGACTTTATTAATTCAACATTATCCAATACAATAAAATCTAGATAAGGTTCTCCACATTCAATGGACCTATAAATCCCAAAAAGATGCACCTCCTAGTACCTTAAATTAGAAGGACTCTTAGGCGCCTCTTGAAAATTCTGCACGTGCATAGTTTTCCTTCCGAGAGTCCTATATTTCTTGGACTCTATTAATTCAACCTTATCCAATCCAATAAATAGTTGATCAGGTCAGAGGTTATCCCAAATTAATTCTAAAATTAATTTGGATCAATTAATTAAGCCGATTCAAATCAATTTCGATCCAAATTGGAGCGATAGTTAGCCATATGTGCTAGCATGCTGATTAGCTAACAAATTAAATTAATTAATATTATTAAAATGATTCTTTGACCAATTCCCTTATGTGTGTGACCCATTGGGTTCCTCATCTATCCAGCAGTAGGTATAGGTTTAAGTTGATTTAGTTCGATTAGAAACTGACTAACCGAATTAGATCAAATTATGATAACCCTAGTTGCCAATTTGAACCATCTTTCAAATTGACTCATGAATTAAATAAATTTAATTCATGAAAACCTACAAAACAAGATTGACATCTAGCAATGTATCACGTCTACCTAGAAGACGAGGAATTTGATGGAATTACCAAAATACCCTTCAGTGGCAAGTTATTATGCAATTCAATCCTTCGATCTTTCTTTATCCTGAATAAGTGATGGGTATGGAAAATGTCAAACCCTAACATTTTATTCATTTGAATCTCAAATCAATAATAAAGACTCGACAAATGAAAAATTAGAAATCTATTCTAATTTCATTTTGCTTTGATCAAAGACTTCTTGAGTCATCATATAATGAGATTACATGGGATTACTTTTCCTCTTACTAGGAATGATTGATTCCTTGTTGACCTACTCATAACCTTCATACACAATCCTTTATATCCATGAACACCCCGTACATGACTTAGCCAAGAATGAGTATGAACTAAAGCATAGATTCATGTGCATAAGATTCTATGGTAATCTCAGGTCTAAGGGTTAGGGAGTATCTACTCTAGGGTTAGATATGAATTGTCTTAGTGCATTTAATGCTTTATAGCATGATTAGTGGTGTTGCTTTGTTGTGTAACACAAGGGAAATATTATTCAATCATGACTATATGAAAATGAAGGGTTTGACTAAACTAAGACATTATAGTTTGTTGTGTAATATAAGGCTCTAAGATTTTAACATTACTCCATGATTGGACTAGATCTAACCTACATCAAGCTAAATGAAGTTCAATCTGGAGCGTTGCTACAAGATTGGGCCAAATCAAGGCTAAATCAATTTGAATTCGGAATGTTGCTCTAAGTTCGGATTGGATCAAACTTAGATCAAACCTGAGTCAAGTACAATTGGAAGTGATGCTCCAAGATCGGGTCGAGCCAAACTTAGATCAAATTCCAAAACAAGTCCAATCCAAAGCATTGCAACAAGACCATGTTAGATCAAATTAGATCCACATGAATCAAGTCTAATTCGCAGCATTGCTCTAAGAAAAGGTTGGACTAATATATAGATCAAACCCGAGTCAAGTCAAATCGAGAGTGTTGCTCAAGGATCGAGTTGGATCAAACTTATATCAAAACCCGAATCAAGTCCAATCTGGATTCTATTGTTAGATCGAATTCAATCAAACTTCGATCAAACCCCAATAAAGTTAAATTTAAAGCATTGCTCTAAGATAAGGGTGGATTAAACTCAAATCAAACACCTGGAACAAATCAAATATGTAACATTGCTCTAAAATAAATTTATTTATTCTTTAATTTAATTGAAGGAAATGGATTATATATTTATGAAAAATAATTATTAAAATATAAAATATTGCAATAATAATATATTTTGTAGAATGAATAAGAATAGATATAATACTTTTTTATTTTTATAAAGTTTGATGGTACTAATAGAGTGGTTTTTTTTGAAAATAGAAAATATATAAATTAGACTTTTGAGTGTAGAGTAGTTTCTTAAATATTGATATTTTACTATTGAATTTAGCAAAAACAATTACTAAACGTAAGTTTGAAGAAAATAAAATACTTGAAAAATATGATTATAACCTTTAGCGGAACCAAAGATCTACATAAATCTAAGTCATAAATTTTGATGCTAATTGAAATACTCAATGACAACTAATTAGAGAAGAATTAGAAACTTGAGGCCACATAGTGGAGACAAGCGTCACCTAATTAAATACAACTGCGGATTAGAATGCTTGGAATACTCAACAACAAATTGAAGCGATGATGAGAAACAGTTAGGAAACCATGAGCAAAGCAAGCATCACCAAATTAAATACGACTTGCGATTAGGAGGTTTGCTTTGGGAAAGATAAAATATATTAAATATTTCTTCGCCTTTATTGAGATCTTTCTTTCCCACCACTGGAATCACACAGCTCCTCTAACCAAAGAATAATGAATATCAATGACGTACGACAAGCTTAATTAATACAGGTTTTGTGATCATCAAATTAAAATAACCAGATGTACTTATCACTAATTCAAAGTCTTAACCCATTTTGTATATGATAACAATTTCCGTATGAGAATTGCTAAAATATCATAATCAACTGCTATGTAGTTTCTTAAGCATCTCATATGAATTATTTGTTTTGTTTTGTTAAGGAACCGAAGAAAAATTAGAATGCAAGTGCAGTGCATCTGTCTATAAAGGAAACAAAATCTTCAACAGTCTGACCATAAATGAGGAATCCTATTGTAAAGCTTTTTTTTCCTATTTATAATCTGATCAAATATCAAAGTGCCATATTTTTAAATAGCAGATAAGGATCTGCATTTAAAATTAAAACAGATAAGAACAATATCTATCTGATTATGAGAGGATGATGATGTCCATGGCCTCTCCCTAGATTAACAGTATTTGCTATAGATATGGAACATTTATCCCCTGACCAAATGCAAGAAGATTATAACTTTGTTTAAAATATGCAATAAATAAATAGGATGTGGGATTATAACTGTTGATGCTGGATCACCAGATTCCTCTATTGTTATGAGATATCTTTTAGGAAGAAGAAAAAGAAATCCCCTTCTGCCTCCTCCCTCTTCCTTTTTATCCCCTTCCTTTTTTTTATTTTATTATTTATTTTTTTTAATTCCAGAGGCCCGCATGTAGGATAAGTATTCATCTTTTATTTTTTTTCCGCTACGTGGTCATTCAGGGATAATTAATAATAAAGGTATTAAGAAACTTGCTCACGAAGATAAGGATTTTCATGATGACCTCGATTATCCCAAGGGAATGTCAGGGTCAGTGGGGATGTCAGAGTCAGAGAAAGGTATCTGGCTCTAAAATAGAAGTTCAGTGTCTCCTTTTTCTAGATAAACGGCGGTGCTTCAGTGCTTGTCTTATTCGAATCATTTAAAGTGTATGATGTTTAGCATTTCTCGATTTGAGGGCCCTCCATGAGTGGGGACCGCCCAGGGCTGGGGCCATCCGGACTTTGGGGACCGCCTAGGACTGGGGGCCGCCCAGACTCTAAGGGCCGCCCAGGACTGAGGGCCGCCCAGGGCTGGGGCCGCCTGGACTCTGGGGGCCGCCCAGGACAGGGGGCCGCCCAGACTCTAAGGGCCGCCCAGGACTGGGGACCGCCCAGACTCTGGGGGCTGCCCAGGATTGGGGGCCGCCCAGACTCTGGGGGCCGCCCAGGGCTGGGGCCGCCTAGACTCTGGGGGCCACCCAGGACTGGGGGCCGCCCAGACTCTAAGGGCCGCCCAGGACTGGGGGCCGCCCAGGACTAGGGGCTGCCCAGACTCTGGGGGCCGCCCAGGACTGGGGCCGCCCAGGGCTGGGGGCCGCCTAGACTCTGGGAGCCGCCCAGGACTGGGGGCCGCCCAGGACTGGGGGCCGTCCAGACTCTTGGGGCGCCAGGGCTGGGGGCCGCCTGGACTCTGGGCGGCCGCCCAGGACTGGGGGTCGCCCAGGCTGGGGGCCGCCTAGACTCTGGGGGCCACCCAGGACTAGGGGCCGCCCAGGACTGGGGGCCATCCAGACTCTGGGGGCCGCCCAGGGCTGGGGGCCGCCTGGACTCTGGGGGCCGCCCAGGACTGGGGGCCACCCAGACTCTAAGGGCCGCCCAGGACTGGGGGCTGCCCAGACTCTGGGGGCCGCCCAGGCCTGGGGGCCGCCCTGGACTGGGGGCCGCCTAGACTCTGGGGGCCGACTTTATTTTTTAACTGTTTTATTTATCATCCATATCATATGCCCCTCGCCCATCTTCCTTGTATTAAAGTGTGTTGCGCACGTGCAAGGGAGAAGGGCGGAAAAATTCAAATTTCAAAATGTCTAGTACATGATAAGCGACATTTCGAAAAGGGGAAAAAGGAGGGGAGGCGCATATCTCTAAGAGGATAGCATCTTTTCGCTTGTCCGGCTCCACTGATGGACTACCACGTGCCCTTGCGGTGCTCGAGGCGTTGCTTCTGATATGTATAAAATAAGGGGGAGCCATCCCTTTCCCTTAATCTTTAACCTCATATATCTTCTTGCGTTTTTATCTCTTCAAGCCCAGGTCAGTCGATTCCTTCTTCTCCCCTTTCTCTATTTATGGATTCCTTCATAGATAGGAAGGTAAGGGCCCCATGGTAGAGCCCTCCCGGGAGGAGATTCTTCAAGCACGTCGACAGGCTCTGGGAGGGGTAGTCATCCGTGGGGACCAACCCATTGCCCGGTCCATACAGCCTGTGTCTAGGTTGTTACCTCAGTCCCCTAGGGTTTCCTCTTCGTCTACTAGTCGTGAGGCAGGACCTCCCGCGGTTGTTTCTAAACTGGCTAAACCGGCGGACGTCGCCTCTGTTATATCCTATCAGGATCTTAGGAACCTTAAGGCTCAGTTCGGAATCCCTGATAATATTCGGCTCTCCGTTCCCCTTCCCGAAGATAGGGTCACTCTAGCGCGACCAGGCAAGGTCGCTTTGTATGAAGAGTTTTTTAAGGGGGGTCTACGACTGCCCTTACATCCTTTCTTTGTAAACCTATTAAACCGATATCGCCTTATCCCTGCACAGCTCACTCCTAATTCTATTTGTATTATATTTTCATTTCTAGTGCTCTGTTCTTTTCATGGAGCTTCCGCTCGACTTTCTTTATTTAGAGCGCTATATAGGATTCGAAACCCAGTCAGGGATGGATGGTGGAGTTTCGCATCAAGGCCTAAAAGGGTTCTTAAGCTTAATCTCCCTTCTAAAATTAAAGGTGGAAATCTCGGTTTTTCCATGCACATCTGGAGGGGTTAGGTGTAGATTGGGGTATCCCGGATACCAGTTCTAACCAAAATGCGAGTGTTGATGAGAGAGACCATGAGTTTTTCAACACTCTAATCTCTACCATCATACCCCCCAGTAGAGAATTGCTATCGAGGATAATCTCCGGGAGATTGCGTCCGTGCCGGTGTCGCTGGCTGCAGCGCCCGGTGAGCCTCAAAGAATTCATCTCTCCCCTCTCCTTCTCTTTATATTCTTAGCTAACATATTTGGTGTCTTTTTTAGCTAACCCCATGTTCACTACTTTGCAGCAATGAAGTTTTCTCGAGAGTTTCTGGTATCAAACCTTCGAAAGAGAGAGAGAGGCGAGCGTGGTGCGGTAGGAAATGAGCCTAAAAAGCCCCGTCAGTTAGGATCGGATGGTCAGGCTCAGCCTTCGGCGGCGATTCCTGAAGCAACCTTGATAGAAGATAGCGAAGGAGAGATGAGTCCTCCAACGGGGATCCCGATAGGAGATCCTACCGAGAGGGAACTTCCGGAGGTCACTCTATCCCCCAATAAAGATGCTGGGGGATCTGTAGAGAGTGCGGAAGCAGTCGAAGTCGATTTGCCAGGTCCTTCGTTGTCAAAGGAAGTGGGCGCTCCTGCTCCCGCTTCTTCGGATGCTTTAGGGAATCCATCTCCGCCTCCTCCACCGCCTAATCAGGGTGCTGGGTACAAAAGTTGCCTGTCGGAGACAATTCTTAAACTTGCGATCCTACCCAGGTTCCAGGACAAAATGAGGAAGGTAACACAAGAAGAGTCCTTTGACACCATGTTGACAGCTGCACTTCAGGTAAGGTTTTGACCTTTTCCTTTATGTGATTATCGAATTCAGGTATTTAATGAATGTATTTTGCAGATGTCAAATGGCCTTTTTGTACTGCGCGAAGACTTAAATAAGGCCAAGTCTCGGAGTGCGAGCTTGGAGAAAGAACTGGTGGAGACGAGGGTTCGAGAATCAAAAGCATTACACGATCTTCGGGTTATTCGGGAAGATTATCGGTCATGGCGGGGGAAGGCGGAAATGGAGCTGCAGAACATAGATGCCCAATTGTCCGAGGTTCGGGCGAAGTTGTTGCCAACGGAAGAGAGGTTAAAAGAGACTACTCTTAGGCTAGAACACACTGAGAATCGAGCTGATAACGCGGAAGCTACGGCTCGTGATGCTACAGAGAAGTTGGTTCTAGCCGAGAAAGATGCTAAAAACTCTCTCGACAAAGTTGCGGCGGTGGTGAAGGAGGCCCGGGAGAAGATAGCTACGGTCGAGGCCGAGGCCCGAGAAAAGATAGCTGTGGCTGAAGCCAAAGCTCAAGAGAGGGTGGCCCAGCCGAAGCCGAAGCTCAAAAGAAGGTGGCCATAGCCGAAGCCAAGGTTAGGGATGCTATTAAGGAGTACAAGGGTTCTCCGGATTTCGAATCAGAGTTCCAGGAGGCTGCCCTAGATGCCTTTGTTCAAGGCTTTGAGATGTGTAAACGGAGGCTAGCCCGATACTTCAACTTAAAGAACCTTGAACGCTTTCGACCTGTGGATGACGAAGACATTCCTGATGTAGAGGTCGAAGACGTGGCGGGTAGGGTGGCGGTGACCAAGGATCCTGCTGCAGAAATGCCTCTCACTGAGGAGCCGGCCTCCGATTCCAATATAGAAAAGGATCATTCAGGGAATTGATTGAGGATGCCCAGATTTATTTTGACTTTGACTTTTGTTTTTCTATTCTTGACTTGGTCTTTTTAAAGGACCTCTTTTTGTAACGAATATCCGCTTATTGAAAAGACTTTATAAAGTTTTTCTAACAGATTAGCTTTAAATGAGCAGATACTACCCTTTATTCATTTGGTATTACTTAGTATTTTATCTACTTACGGCTTACGAAATCCGTCCACGAACCGGTAGGAAATCATAGTCTTCGGGTCATTTTCGGCATGTTGTATTAAGACGTAAGTCCTAGAATGTTGATAAGGCAGCTTAGGGACCCCCGTAGGGAAGTTAATCCTGGGTTCCAGGAAGAATGAAGCTTTTGGGATCGTGGGGCCACTTAGTGTTTATCGTGGTTCGGGGCCGCTTGGGTCACGGACTTGAACCTCCTCAGGGGCAAGTCATGCCGGCCTGGGGGTGTCCTTTGGACTGTAGGGCCGCCGAGCCGCCCATCGTGGTTCGGGGCCACTTGAGTCACGGACTTGAACCTCCTCAGGGGCAAGTCATGCCGGCCTGGGGGTGTCCTTTGGACTGTAGGGCCGCCGAGCCGCCTATCGTGGTTCAGGGCCGCTTGAGTCGTCCTGAAGAATTATCCAAAAATATGTGTTCAAAGGTGCAGGCTCATTTAATATTTGGGTAAATACATTACATTACTGGTAATATGGTCCGAGATTGTCTGCATTCCATGTTCGGGGGATTAGTTGTCCGTTCAGGTCTTCAAGCTGGTATGCTCCACGGTGAAGAACTTCTCTTATCCGATAGGGCCCTTCCCAGTTCGGAGATAATTTGCCCCCTTCTGTTGGTTTGGATATCGAAGCTTTCCTTAGAACTAGATCTCTCTGACGGAAATTCTTCGAGCGGACATGGGTATTATAATACCTTGCTACCTGCTGCTGGTATGCCGCAATCTTAATTCGAGCCCGATCTCTTGCTTCATCAATGAGGTCAAGATTGGCCCTTAAATTGGGGAGGTTGTCCGCTTCGTTGTATGCTTCCACTTGGCCACTTGGTAAGCTAATTTCGACGGGAATAACAGCTTCGGAACCAAAAACCAGGTTGAATGGCGTTTCTCCTGTCGGTGTTCTGGGTGTTGTATGGTATGCCCAGAGTACACTTGGGAGCTCTTCTACCCACCTTCCTTTGGACGTATCCAGTCTGGTCCTTAGTCCCCGTAATATCATGTGATTTGTAACCTCGGCCTCTCCATTAGATTGTGGATGGCCGACGGAGGTGAATCGTTGCAGGATGCCGAGATCAGTGCAGAAAGTCCGGAAGGCGTTGTTGTCAAACTGTCGGCCATTGTCAGTGATGAGGGTGTGTGGTATACCGTATCGACAAATAATGGCTTTCCAGAAAAAGGTTTTAACCTTAGCTTCAGTAATTTTGGTGAGTGCTTCAGCTTCAACCCATTTAGTAAAATAATCGACGGCTACTAGTAGGAATTTGCGCTGTCCTGATGCCGGAGGGAAAGGGCCGAGAATGTCCATGCCCCACTGAGCGAAGGGCCAAGGAGCAGAAAGAGAATTTAGCTGAGAAGATGGTTGCCGCTGAATGTAGGCGTACCGCTGGCATCGATCACATCTTTTCACTAGTTCGTTGCATCTTCTTGCATAGTGAGCCAGTAATATCCTTGTCGGAGGGCCTTGCGTGCTAAAGATCGGCCTCCGAGTGATTCCCGCAGATGCCCTCATGAATTTCTCTAAGGATGTAATCCGCATCCACCGAATTAACACATTTAAGGAGGGGCTGAGAGAAAGATTTCTTGTAAAGTTGGCCTTCTAGTAGCACAAATTTAGAAGCTCTCCGCTTAAGCAGCTTAGCTTCTTCACGACCAACCGGGAGAACGCCGTCTTTCAGATATCGGATATAAGATTCCATCCAGGTTTCTTCTTGGATAATGGGCAAAGCTTCTTCAACAGCTTCAATGCTAGGTGTCTCCAGATATTCAATGTAGGTTTTGCCCATGGCACTATCGACCGAGGTAGCTAGTCGGGCTAGCGTGTCGGCTCTGGCATTTTCACCTCTGGGTATATAACTGATGGCGAAATGATCCAATAGAGGAATTAATAGTCTGACCTTGTTCAGATATTGGAACATAATAGGGTCCCGAGCTTCATATTCCCCTACCACTTGGGCGGAAATAAGCTGTGAGTCAGTGAAAACCCGGAGACTCTTGATCCCCATACCATGCGCTAGTTTGATTCCAGTCAGTAAAGCCTCATATTCAGCTTGATTATTAGTAGCTTCAAAGAGGAAACGAAGAGCATATTCTAGTACTGCGCCTTCTGGGCTAGAAAGAATGAGGCCAGCTCCGCTACCCTGTGAGTTAGAGGCTCCATCGACGTGGAGGACCCATGCTTCATGATCTTCCTCCTCAGCATCTAAAAGGATCCGGGGGGTTTCTTCTTGATATGGCTCAGACCAGGTGCATTCTACTAGGAAATCAGCCAAGACCTGGGATTTCAAAGATGCTCTGGGTTGAAATGATAAGTCGAATTCCCCCAGTTTGATGGCCCACTTGGCTAACCGGCCAGAAGTGTCGGGCCGTGATAAAATAGCTCTAAGAGGTTGATCAGTGAGGACGACTATGGGATGGGCTTGGAAGTAGGGTCTGAGTCGTCGAGCGGAAACGAATAAAGCGAAGATGACCTTCTCCGCTTTAGAATATCTCTCTTCCGCACCATGAAGTACCTTGCTGGTATAATACATAGGTCGTTGAACGGCATGGTCGCCGACACGTACCAAAACGGAACTAACGGCTTCCGAAGAAGCCGCCAGATAAAGGAAGAGCTTCTCTCCTTCCTCCGGCTTGGATAACAGAGGCGGTGTGGATAAGAACTCCTTAAGTTCTTCAAAAGCTTGTTGACAGTCATCTGTCCACTCGAAGCCATCTGCTTTACGCAAGACCTTGAAGAAAGGTAAACATCTTTCAGCTGATCTGGACAGAAATCGGCTTAATGCTGCTATCCTCCCGGTGAGTTACTGCACCTCCTTCTTACACATAGGCCGTCTCATGTTGAGAATGGCTTGAATTTTCTCTGGGTTTGCTTCAATCCCTCGCCGGGTAACTAAGAAACCCAAGAATTTCCCTGCTGTAACTCCGAATGCACATTTGCGGGGGTTGAGCTTTATTCTATGGAGCCGGAGGTTGTGGAAAGTTTCTTGCAGGTCGGCGACATGATCGGTGGCACAGGTGCTTTTTGTCAACATATCATCTACATATACCTCCATGTTTCGGCCGAGCTGGTTTTTAAAAACTTTGTTCATCAGCCTCTGATAGGTAGCTCCTGCGTTCTTCAACCCGAAGGGCATTACTTTATAACAATAAATGCCCTTCTCGGTAATAAAAGAAGTATGCTCTTCATCTGAGGGGTCCAATTTTATCTGATTATACCCTGAGAAGGCATCCATGAAACTAAGAAGTTCATGACCAGAAGTCGAATCTGCTAGCTGATCGATCCGGGGCAATGGAAAACTGTCCTTAGGACAAGCTTTGTTAAATCTGTGTAGTCGATGCATATCCTCCATCCTCCGCTGGCTTTCCGGACCATAACCACATTGGCTAGCCAATCAGGATATCGCGTTTCTCGAATATGACCGGCCATGAGCAATTTGTCAACCTCTTCGTCAATGACCTTATGCCGCTCAGGAGCAAAACTCCTCTTCTTCTGGCGGACAGGGCGGCAGCTTGGGTTAATATTAAGCTGATGAGTAATTACCTCCGGAGGAATTCCGACCATATCCGTTATTTTTCAGGCAAAGACATCCGCATTCATTGATAAGAAGGCTAGGAGTTGATCCCGGACATCAGGGAGAAGGAGCTCACCGATCCGCACGATTTTAGTGGGATCATCTCCCAGAGGGTAAGATATCAGAAGCTCCGCTGGCTCTCCTCTCCGCTCAACTTCCCTGGGGTCAAATGACTCGGCAACCAGAGGAATATCAGCCATCTGGGGACTAGGGGCTAAATGATAGCAAGGTCTGACCGAGTCTACCTCTCCGTGCATCACACCGACTCCTTGCTTGGTAGGGAACTGCACCAATAAGCGCTTAGTAGATATAATTGCATCTAACATATTCAAGCCGGGACGGCCAAGAATGGCGTTGTAAGCCAGGGGGACCCGAACTACCAGAAAATCCATCATAACCGTGCTTTGACACGGTGGCGATCCTGCCATAGTTGGCAAAGTAATCTCGCCCTCTACCCGGATGGAGTCTCCAGTGAAACCAACTAGAGGGATGGCTACGGGCCGAAGAGAATCCAGAGATAGACTCATCCGAAGAAATGCATCATAAGTAAGCACATTAGCGGAGCTCCCACTGTCTATTAAGATTCTTTTTACAGGATGTCTAGCGATCGTCATTGAAACGATGACGCTATCATCTTTTACAATATTACTCCCCGCTATATTTCCCTCAGGAGGGATTACATCATCTAATCCTTCGACTCCCCTTGGTCTCTTGGAAGATGAGGCCTTTCCGTGGGAAATCATGCCCACCATCTTTTCTGTTGGGGTGTTGTCAATACTAGCTTGAGCAGGAGGAGGTCCCATCAAAGCTGGTATGGGAGGAGCTTCTTTTTTCTGTATATATTGCCCTAGGTATCCTCTCTGAATTAGCTCCTCGATGGCCTGCTTCAAGTTCCGACATTCTTCAGTATCGTGGCCATAATCCCTGTGGAAACGGCAGTAGCGACTTCTGTCGCGGACAGTGCCCTTCTTCAACGGGGGCGGACGCCGCAAATAAGGCTCGTTTTCAATCTCCATGAGGATGTGACTCCGAGGGGCTAAGAGAGGTGTAAGATGGTCCTCTCTGGGAGTCTGGTTCTTGCGGCGGTCAATCGGCCGGTGTAAGAGCTCAGGCTTCTTGGAGGGAGGTCCGATCAACTCTGGGCGAGCGGATCTTTTGCTAGCCCTCCCTTGCGCACCTCTCCTGGATGAATCAGCTTCGTCGGCGCGGATGTACTTCTGCGCATGGCTCAGGAGATCAGCATAAGAAGAAGGAGGTCTTTTGTCCAGAGAATAAGTAAAACGGGAGGGATCGGAGCCCCCGTTTTAGAGCCAAAGTGGCCACAGCGTCTTCAAGATGATAAACCTCCAGGGCCGCTACTTTGAAACGGGTTATAAAATCTTTCAAAGATTCTCCTTCCTGCTGCTGCACGGAGAATAAGCTGTCTGCTACTCGAGGAATTTTACGACAGGCATCGAAGTGAGCCAGAAAAGATCTCTCCAATTGTCGAAAAGAGTCGATACTTCGTGAGGGCAGACGAGAATACCAAACACGGGCCGCCTTACGGAGGGTGGCCGGGAAGGCAATGCATAAGAGGGCGTATGTTGCTCCTTGGACCTGCATGATAGCTTTATAGCTTTCCAGATGATCTAGGGGATCAGTGGTGCCGTCATAGGGGTCAAGTTGAGGAAATCGGAACCTCCTTGGAATGGGCTCTTCCATAATCCGCCGAGTGAGAGGAGGGCGGGTGTCGTAATCCGACCCCGGCGGGTTATTGATTCTCTGACTGAGTTCTTCCAGCCGACGATCTTGCTCTTCAAGACGCTTTTCCATTCTATCGGTCATGCTTCCTCCGGCTGGTTCAGGAGAACTGGAAGGAGCCCGATGGCGCCATCGGCGATGCTCTGTATAAGGTTCCTTCCCCCGTCGTCGTCCGGCAGGCGGACTGCCGGGGGAATGGGACAAGGAGCGCGAGCCGTCGTGGAGACTTTGGGATCGCCGCCTTCCTGGGGAATAAGGGCGGAGAGGCTTTGTCGGAGGGGATCTTCCTCGAGCTGATTGTCGGCTAACAGGAGTAGCCGACCTAGGCGATAGAGGTTGCTCGAGCTGTTGTGGGATTCCTCGAGAGTGTCGTTCTTGCAACTGTTGAACCATCCCCACGAGAGTCTGGACTTGCTGAGTGAGGATCAGTAGTGGGTCTTGAGGAATAGCCGGAGTCGGCAGTGGTGAAGAAGGAGCCGGAGGGTTCGATTTCACCGGCGAGAAGGGCCAAGAGTTGTGAAATCATGATTGGGAGGCGAAAGATGTCCCCCAGACCAATCAGTGGGATCTTTTTCCAGAGATCTGGAGCTCATCTTCGTGGAATCGTAGAACAGGCGTATCTCACTGCTCTGACGACAATCCCCTACCTGGCGCGCCAATCTGTTGATGCTGGATCATCAGATTCCTCTATTGTTATGAGATCTCTTTTAGGAAGAAGAAAAAGAAGTCCCTTCTGCCTCCTCCCTCTTCCTTTTTATCCCCTTCCTTTTTTATTTTATTATTTATTTTTTTTTTTTTAATTCCAGAGGCCCGCGTGTAGGATAAGTATTCATCTTTTATTTTTTTTCTGCTACGTGGTCATTCAGGGATAATTAATAATAAGGGTATTAAGAAACTTGCTCACGAAGATAAGGATTTTCATGATGACCTTGATTATCCCAAGGGAATGTCAGGGTCAGTGGGGATGTCAGAGTCAGAGAAAGGTATCTGGCTCTAAAATAGAAGTTCAGTGTCTCCTTTTTCTAGATAAACGGCGGTGTTTCAGTGCTTGTCTTATTCGAATCATTTAAAGCGTTATGATGTTTAGCATTTCTCGATTTGAGGGCCCTCCAAGTGGGGACCGCCCAGGGCTGGGGCCGTCCGGACTTTGGGGACCGCCCAGGACTGGGGGCCGCCCAGACTCTAAGGGCCGCCCAGGACTGAGGGACCAGGGCTGGGGGCCGCCTGGACTCTGGGGGCCGCCCAGGACAGGGGGCCGCCCAGACTCTAAGGGCCGCCCAGGACTGGGGACCGCCCAGACTCTGGGGGCCGCCCAGGACTGGGGGCCGCCCAGCTGGGGGCCGCCAGACTGGGGGCCCAGGACTGGGGGCCGCCCAGACTCTAAGGGCCGCCCAGGACTGGGGGCCGCCCAGACTCTGGGGGCCGCCAGGACTGGGGGGCCCAGACTCTGGGGGCCGCCTAGGACTAGGGGCCGCCCAGGGCTGGGGGGCCGCCTAGACTCTGGGAGCCGCCCAGGATTGGGGGCCGCCCAGGACTGGGGGCCGCCAGGGGGCCGCCTGGACTCTGGGGGGCCGCCTAGAACTGGGGCCGCCCAGGGCTGGGGGCCGCCTAGACTCTGGGGGCCGCCCAGGACTGGGGGCCGCCCAGGACTGGGGCCGTCCAGACTCTGGGGGCCGCCCAGGGCTGGGGGCCGCCTGGACTCTGGGGGCCGCTCAGGACTGGGGGCCACCCAGACTCTAAGGGCCGCCCAGGCCTGGGGGCCGCCCAGACTCTAAGGGCCGCCCAGGACTAGGGGCCACCTAGACTCTGGGGGCCGACTTTATTTTTTAACTGTTTTATTTATCATCCATATCAATAACTTTTGAGAAAGATAGGACATTAATTATATAATTAAATAGAACACAGGTTTAAAACTTTCCAAAAGGATATGTTGCATACAATCCTTCCCCGGTCTCCTTTTATATTTCTTTTTGCCACTCCATCCGAGGAGAAAACCAAAACCAAAGCTTGCAAGGGTATATTGTATATGTAGTTTAGAAGACCTATTCCAATTGTTTGACATGAGTGAAAAAGTTGAGGCTTTATTTTAGTTGTAACATAACCATTTCCATCTCTCATCTAGTAATTCTTTGGAACAAGATCTGGTGCCTCGTAAATTTTTAAATTTTGATTCTTATCCATTGTATTTTAAAAGTAAAAATAATGTATTATGTTTGATATAATAAATAAAATATATTAAAATATATCAAAAAGTATAATAATATAAATTTGTGATCATGAATATTTTATAAAAAATAAATACATTCGACCATTAATCTTAATAATAAAAAGAAGGTAAGTACAAATAGTCTAAAGGTATTTTAGAGATATATACGAGGCTATATTTAGTGTATTAAAATAGTATAATAATATTTAAATAATTTTGCGGATTTGAGATTAGGGATTCCATGGGATGGAGAGTATTCTTTCTGTTTCCATCCTATCTTCATTTATGCAATAATTTTTTTTTCATTTTCATCTCTATAAGAAGAAAAATTCTTTCATCCCTGATCCATTCAAGATAAATTCTTATGGGGATTGAAAAAAATGAAAAAAAATTATCATCTCAGTAAAGGTCTTGTAAGGTGGCTATCAATACCTGTGAGAATTCTATATATTTGAGAGTTCCGATTTCAAGAGCTCAAGCTCATTCCGTGCCAACTTAATATAGATACAATATATAATGTTATTTTGAACATCTTCAAAGCTACCCTGAAAGATGGCAATCAATAGAACCATTCTATGGGATAACCATGCTTGCCAAAAGACTTATGTTTCTGCTTGGCGGTCTTCCTCGAATTGCCTTTCACAAAAAAAATCTTCACCCATGGAGTTGCCTTTTGTTTCCAAAACCAGTTAAAATTACTTATGTATATTACTCTTATATACATCTTTGGCTCTCAATGGAATCAACGTGCCATTTGATGGGCTTATGGTTAGTATGATTTCGATTTAACCTAGTATATTCAAGTTCATATCAAAATTGAGTTAGATTTATATTTAGAATTAGACATCTAATTATTATTTTATAATTAAAATTTAATAATTAATAATAATATAGAGATATTTAAAAATCTAATTAAGATTAAAAGGAGTTAATTTAAATTTAAATATTTGTATAAAATTTTTAATTTCATTTAAGTAATTAAACATTCTTAAATTTAAAAATTATAAATTTTATAATATATATTTATATATTTTAAGGAATTATAAATAGAAATTCATTAAAATAAATAATAAAATATAAATATTTAAAAATAATTAAGTGAAAATAGATAAAGAAGATGTTGTTTCTAAAATGAAAAATGGAATTAATTTGAATGCAAATTCGTTTAGGGCCCATTTAGTTGTTAGGAATAGCCCTTTATAATGGGAATTGAAATCATCAATTCAATTTTAAGCATTCGTCTTGATTGAATTAGGATCAAATTGTAGTTCTACTTAAAATTCAACTTATGCATTCAGAAGAATTTAAAATTCAAACCCTCCACCTAGAATTACAACTCCATTCTGGCTAACTATAATTCACTGCATTGTCTTCCACTTTCTTCTCATTTGATACTCTTCTCTCCTTCTTTTCATACGTGATGCCTCCTAAGTTCTTGAACCACTTTGCCTTCAGAAGTGAATCAATTCTTGTAGTGATGTTTTTGGCCATTTCTTATTAAATTCTAATGAGTTATAAAAAAAATTCTACAAAACTATTTTTTCTTTTTATGGTGAGATTGTTTTTGCAAATATTTTATAATTTTTAATGCATTTTTTCCATATCTATTTAAAAATCCAACCTAAATAACCTTTTAATTCTGAATCTAATTTTAATGAAATTTCATTTCAATTTCAACTCTAATTATAATGCTAAATCAAAGGATCCTCAATAAATTGGTAAATATAATTTAAATAAAAAATAAAATGTATATAATTTAAATTTATATAAATCAGGTTGAAGCTGGATTGGATTCTCTTTTATTTTTTTTGATCTAAATGGTCCTAAACGATATACATATAAGGTTAGGTGAAGTAAAAAAAAAAGATTCAAAACTAATTTATAATTTAGATTAGATCTAATACTCCCAGTCAACTTAATCAATGGTTTTGAAATTAAGGTCAGTGCTAGATTAATCACATCACCTATGCCAAATCATTGACAACCGTCCCACTATGGGAGTAATTGAGCTGAGTTGAGTCGACATAGTGCCAAGCTCGAGCTCGACTCTAAAATTTGAAACTTAAAACTTAACTCGAGCTTGATCGAGTTTCTTATTTAGAGCTCGAACTCGAGTTCGATAAAATACTCAATATACTCGAGCTCAACTCGACTCAAAATTTTATGTAAAAATTTTAAAAATAATTTTTAAATTAAATTAAAATATATTTTAACTAAAAATTTAAAGGAGTTTTATATAGTTAGGATAATATTGTAAATATGTATAATTATAAGGGTAAAATAGTAAAATTAAGTAAGCTTGCAAGATTTTTTGAGCCGAGTATTTTAATACTCAAACTCGACTCGATAATATATTCGAGTAGCTCGAGCTCGAGCTCGACTCGATAAGCATCGAGTTAATTTTGACTATTTTTTGAGTTGATTTTGAGCTACTCACGAGCTGTCTCGGCTTAGTTACACCCCTATGCCCCACTTACATCAAGGATGACAAGGTTGGGTATGCCTTCTTCATTGACAACCGCCTCAGCCATGGCATCTTTGAGAAGTAACCATTAAATGAATCCTTATCCATGTCACTTGATACAAAGACAACCTCAAAGTCCTTCCCCTTCGAGGAGAGCTCGACATAAGTTTGAATTAGCTTTGGGGTGAAGCGCCTACAAGGTCCACACCATGAGGCAGAGAAGTAGAGACCTATAGTTTTCCCTTCAAGATTTGTGATATTCACCTATAGGAAAGAGCTTTCTAGGATGTTGTTTATCGTTTGCCAAGACCTTAGTGGATTCTTAACAAAAGACATGAAAGTTTATTCTCTGGTTTATCCGCTCGATTGAAGAAATCTAGGGATGATTTAAAGTGGTAAATTATCTTCCATTTTTTGGTCTGTAGAAAAGTCAACTTCCAGGGAGAATGTTGTGCAATTCAGCGTCTTTATTGCTGATATCATCCCCTCCCTGTCGCCTATCGTTAGGCATTAACCGGCTTAGATAAACCCACTTAAACTAGACCCAAACCCATGAGATTTTAACCTAAACCAAACCAGCTTAATTGGTAAACATGTCTGATTTTTTTTTTTTTTCATCATTACCATTTTCACTCCAACAACCATCTTCTTCCTTTGTTTCTCAACTTTAGAACCTTTGTTCATACCTAATCTAATCCCCATCATTGATCGCCAAATTAAAATGGACACGAGAATCATAACCCTCTGTATAAAGAGCCTAGAAGCTAAATCACCAAGAGGCCAACCCGATCTTCATCTGACCTTCTTCTTCTTCTTCTTATAATTCTTCCTCTTCTTGTTCGTTCCTTTTCCAGAGCCGAGCCATTGCCGGAAATGGCATCGGAGCAGGGAAAGAAGGCGGTAAGAAATATGTGAGAATACTCTGTTTCATTTTTTTTAACCTCTGTTCCATTCTAGTGCTGGGAAATTTGGCTAACAAGGGCTACAACTGGATCGATTGGAGGCTAGGAGAATCAAGATAGACTTCAGGGTTTGTGCGGTGCTACTAGAAGTTGCCGTTAGCTGCCGAACGACTTCCAAGTAATCTGATAATTTGAAACTTGTGGGCCAGAAGGGTATAATGGTAATTTCCTAATTATAAATTTTAGTAAATTAATTATATGTTTTTGATCATAATTATAGGTGATCATTCAATCGATTGATTGTTATTGGTGGAAGTTGGAGAGAATATTGGATTAGTGATAAATGTTGGAGTTTTATACATTATGAAATTATTATTAGATTTCTTAGTATATTTTATCGTGCATGATGATTTATGTGTGAAGCATGCGTGCATGTGCGCGCACACACACATATATAGCATATTTTAATGTGCATGATGATTTATGTGTGAAGCATGCATGCGCGTGCGCACACACACATATATATATATATATATTGTAGTATATTATTTTGGCTTTCACTTAAGATACGTGTATGATATGGAATGCTATTGTGATTATGGTATGGTTATGGCCTTGTGTACATATGAGTTGTTATGGTGTAGGCATGTGGATTAGTCACCGGATGTGGCAGTGATAGCATCAGGAAAGGATAGTGTGCCAAAAAGCCAATGTGGGATCAGTTATGGTTTATGGATATGATATTGTTAAATTTAAGACATCAGATATGGATACTACTGATATGTGATATAATCCGGTCTTCTTTCCTACTTACTTTAACAACATATTTCTTAAAATTTCTCTCTACAATTATTCCTACTTCATTTTTATTTTTTATTTTTAGTATAATATAACTTATATCCCGTATTCTCTATTTCTCTAAATCTTTCACCTACCGATTTAGTTTCTTGTAAGTATATTATATTTACTTTTCTCCTAATCATAGTGTCCATTATCCCAATAGTTTTACCTGTTAGTGTTCTTATGTTCCAAGTTGCTACTCTAAGTTTACGATTATAAACTTTTTTTTTACCTATACTCGTCCATAGTTCAGGAATCCTTACTCACTTATCATCACACCCGAGCATCGGTGCGATGACCCTTGCTTATTTTTTGAAATATTTGAAGGCAGATGCAAGACGTCTCTTAATGAAAACGTCCTAGCCCCCACATAGTTTGATTTAGTAGATTCATATTTTAAGAGATCTGACGGAGTTTTACGCTAGCTGTCAGCTACCTAACACAATCCTCCTCCTTTTTTCGGGCTTAGGACCGATCTTGGTGGAGTTTCTATGGATATGATATGGCTGAGTTTAATATACTATGCACTAATTTAATATGAAAGGTCATATTAGGTTATTAGACATGGACTATTGACATAGGGTTTGTTAGTATGTATCTTTAGTATGCAAATTATTATGATATGGATATATGATTATGTTGATATTTGGTGACTTTGGTATATGGTTATAGTTCGTTTTATGATTTTGCAGCTGATTTCATGGATGTGTTATATTACTTTCTATAAAAATTTATTTTGATATATAATTTGTTCTAGTTTTTTTTGGTACATTCATAATGGTATATGTATAATTACTTCTAGGCTTTTAGCTTAGTAACCTCCTTATCGTGTTTTAGAGGATGATGATGATGCTTACTTGTTAGATTTGGAGTTAGGCAGGATCACCCGGAGTAAGACTTAGATTTTGTTTTCTGTTTGATCTGATGTTGTTTTAACTACTTGGATGCGTACGTTGAGGATGATATTTAGATATAGTTATATACTAGTATATCCACCTTGTGACAATATTTTGAGATATATAGGATATATGAAGTATAGCTTCTACTAATATTATCATGTTTGTCATTACATTGTACATGTTAGGATTTAAAATTCCAAATTAGGGGTTGTGGCATCTTTAATTCAACCTCTTTTGGTACTCTATATGCAAAGAATGCTCTTGTGCCTGTTAACAATAATAGGCACCATGATAATGAAACCTACCCCTGCTTCCCCATCATTCATGATGCATCGAAGTTCACCTTCACAATGCCCCAGGTTGGGAGTATCCAAGAAACCAAGATAGGAGTTGAAGTGTATGAGCTCACGGGGTTGTCAATACCCCGTGCCATGGATTATCTGATCCGGTAAATAGCGGCATGACGTTATGGAGTTCAACTTCAGCATTGGGCAAGGTAAAACATTTCCCTTTGGGTTACGTTGCTTCCTATGAAATTGTCATTCATTCCTACTCTAAGCAGTGCTATATCTAAGCAGTGTTAATCTTCTTCAAGCAAGTGGGGGTCAAAAAAGATAATGAAGCGGGACAGAAGCGGGAGCTATTTTTTATCTCCTATTTTAGCTTCATTTTCATTGTCATCTCCATCCCATCAAGAGAATTGAAGCTTCTCCATTTCCACCCCCATAGAGATATCCCTGGAGGAATCCCCATCCCCATCTATCTTATTCTTAATAAAGCTTCTATTTTTATTATGATGAAAATCTCCATCCCACCAGAAATCCCATTCCCATCAACCCTATTTTTGATATTAAAATGTTTATATTTTAATTTTAATTCTTATCCACTACATTTAGAGGTGGGTATTGGGTCATGCCTGGCATGGGCCCACTATGCCTCTAAAGTTACCGTGCCGTGCTAGGCATGGCCCACCAGGGCCGTGCCTAGGTCATAAGACTGACAATGCTTTCCATGTTGCAGATTTATTCTTTAGGAAAATTGTGAGGTTGCACGGTATGCCTAGGTCAATCGATTCGGATCAAAATGCTAAGTTCTTGAGTTACTTTTGGAAGACATTATGAAAAAAATAACTAGGAAAGAAACTTTTATTTTCTACTACTTGTCATACCTAAACTGATGATCAAACTGAAGTAGTTAATAGGACTTCATCCATCTTGTTGAGAGCTATCATTAGTAAGAATATTATGACTCGAGAGGATTATTTACCATATGTTGAGTTCACATATAATCGTACCATTTATTCTGCCACTAATTTCTCATCATTTGAAATTGTTTATGGTTTTAATCCTTTAACCCCTTTGGATTTATCACCTTTACCTATTTTTGAGCATGTCAACTTAGATGGCAAAAAGAAGGCAGAATTTATGAAGCAAATCTATCAGAGAACACAACTCAACATCGAGAAGAGAATGAAACAATACATCAAGCAAGCAAACAAAGGACGTCACAAGTAGTTTTTGAGACCGATGATTGGGTTTGGTTACACATAAGGAAAGAAAGGTTTTCGGCACAAAGACGATCGAAGTTGCTACCTCGAGGAGATGGACCTTTTCAAGTGCTAGAGCGGATCAACGACAATGCCTATTGACTTGATTTACAAGGTGGGTACAAGTCAGTGCTACTTTTAATGTTTCTGATTTGATTCTTTTTGATGTAGGTGATGATTTGAGGGCAAATCCTTCTTAAAAGCGGGGCAATGATGAGGACATCAAGGATACAAGGCATGCTAGAGATCCAATTCAAGTTCCGATTGGTCTAGTGATGAGGGCTCGAGCTAAAAGATTCAAAAAAAAAAACTGAATAACTTAGTCCGAAGAGTTCTATAGCAAGAAGAGAGCGTGTTCACCACTGAGAAAGAATAAAAGCTGATTCTACTCATCAAAGTTGACTTAGAAGAGAACCAATCAGCCAAATACGTCCATTGAAGCATAATACGACCTTTTTTGGCACGTTCAACCCGAGATACATGTGCAATGACATTTTTTTAGCAAATAATTAAGTCAAGATTATGATCGCGCAATTCAAGAAGTTTAGAAGAATTGATCAAAATTTGATATCTTTGTAATCACATTTTAGGCATGATTTAATTTCTTAGTAATCATATATCATGTGTATTTTAAGAGAAATAAAATCTTCAGTCAAATCAAGATTTTTTTCTAAAATGGTTAGGCATATTATGGTTTGTTAGGCATGGTTTCAATGTTAGGCGTATTTTTAAGAGGAATAAAAATCTTGAGTCAAATCAAGATTCTTTCCTAGGATGGTTAGGTGTGGTTTTCATATTAGGAATTTTAAAATTAAAACTCTTTGTAACTTGGCTATAAAAAGCCAATGTGGAGATAGAATAAAAAAATATAGTTTCGAGTTTTATTCATACTTTTTGTGATTTAATTTTCTTCTTGAGTTCTTAAAGAAACTTTTTGAATTTACCAAGGAATTTCTTGTGGCGTTCAAAAATTGACTTATCAAACCGATCTTCCATCCCCATTTGTGGCGTCTTCGCATACCAAGGTTCTTGCTTCGCTAAGCAATGGGTTCACAGTTTTCACTCAAACTTGAACGTTTTTGGGTTATATTTCTAGATTTGGCATCAGATTTCGTCATAAGTTGGCGGGGTTCATATCAAAATATCTGGATTGATAGCCCAAATAAGATCACCATAATAATTTTAGATTCTATTTGGTGATTTGATTCTCGATAATCTAAGATTAATATGTTTTGTGTGATATTTGGTGATTTGATTCTCAATTCCCGCTGATCTAAGATCACCATGTATGATACACCATGAAAATCATAAATCACCGACCATAAAATACCAACATTATCCCTAATTAGTTATAGACTCTTAACCTTATAAAATAACTATGCTGATATATTTTATAAGTATCATGATAATTTATCATTATTTTATAATATATACTAGTATGATGTTTAGATTAATTTATAATATTTTTATAATATTTTATTATGATATAACATTATAACTATATATTACATTATAACTAAACTATAATATAATTAAATATTATATTATATTACATTATTTTATATAATTTTATAGTATACAATTATATTCTTTGAATATGAAAGTAATATCAAGAATTTCTTTATATGGATAAGGGGCATTTTGGTTCCAAAATTTTAAGTCAAGATCATTATTTGCTGGTAATTTTAGATCTAATTTCATAAATGGACATGAGATTTAGGATTACTAGGTTGGACAGTGAGATGAGGATGATTTGAAATCACTGTCATATAGGATTATTGAGGTACAACAACTAAATTAATAATCATATTACCTCCATTTGAATCATTAATAGACTTCAGAGCTTTAATGCCATCCATCGCACCGCTCTTTCCCAAAGAAAATATTTTATATAAGCTTTCCTTGCAAATAAATTCTCTTTCAATATTCATTAATTATTACATAAAGATGTTGTATATCTGCGCTCATTAAGATTGAATAGATGCTAACATGTTAAGGTAAAAATGCCATATATTTCCACCCATTAAGGTTGAGCAGAGGTTAATTAGAAATTTTGTGATAATTCAATTCAAACTATGCATTGGCCTCTTCATAAACCCCAACTCCATCATTCACAAATCTATTACCATGTATAAAAGCAGCTTTCAATTTCAGCTTTAGTTTTATTTCCAAAAACCAATTAAAATTATTGGTAGAATTTGATTGCAACTGATGTATAATACTCTTATATACATCTTTGGCTCTCAATGGAATCAACATGCCATTTGATTGGCTTAGGGTCAGTATGACTTAGATTTAACTTGATATATTCAAATTCAGATCGATTTTGAGTCAAATCAAATTTATATTTAGAATTAAACATCTATTTATTATTTTATAACTAAAATTTAATTGTTGATAATTAATATAGAGACATTTAGAAATTTAAGTATGATTAAAAAGAGTCAATTTAAATTTAAATATTTGTATAAGAATTTTTAATTTTATCTAAGTAATTAAACATTCTTAAATTAAAAAATTATAAAATTTATAATATGTATTTATATATTTAAGGCATTATAAATAGGAATTCATTAAAATATATAATAAAATATAAATATTTAAAAATAATTAAGAGAAATTAGATAAAGAAGATGTTATTTTTAAGATGAAAATGAAATTAATTTGAATGTAAATTCATTTAAGGACTATTTAGTTGATGGGAATAGCCCTTTAAAATTGGAATTAAAATCACCAATTCAATGTTAAGAATTTGTCAAGATGAAATTAGAGTCGAATTTCAAGTATGTTTTAATATATCCCTTGCTTACATCCACAATATAACCAGAATTTGATAGGGTGATTTGATATAAGAGTAGGAGGCATAACCTTGAAGAGGATCTACAAAAGATTAAGTAATCATGACATATTCGAAACAAATTCCCCAGTTTAAATTTTAAATTCCAAATGAAAGATAGTAGCACAAACAAGCAATTAGAACAAAGCCAAAGAAGCATTGATTATCTTATTCTATCACCAACAACATCAGCCCCTAGGCTTTGCGGCAGACATCCCCATCACTTAAGCATTGATTTTCACTTAAGCATCCTCTTCACTCTCTTCAAAATACTGCAAACATACAAAGTTGGTCCATGCTTCTCTAGAATACAAATTCCCCAGTTTAAATTTTAAATTCCAAATGAAAGATAGTAGCACAAACAAGCAATTAGAACAAAGCCAAAGAAGCATTGATTATCTTATTCTATCACCAACAACATCAGCCCCTAGCCTATCACCAACAACATCAGCCCCTAGGCTTTGCGGCAGACATCCCCATCACATACATATCCTTCTTTGATCTTTCCCTCTTCTTCATCAATTAATGACTTGACGGAAACCAAAGAGCCATACTTGTATTAATGACTTGATTGGAATCCAAAGAGCCATGTTGGTAATATCAGAAATTATATTCCCAGCAAATTGTATTCCAAGAAATTGTATTCCCGGAAGATACTTTGGTAAACCAAAGACATTAATTGTCTTCCTTCATGTCTATATAAGGAGGCATACGGCAAGGTTGTATGATAAGAAAAAAGAGTTTATGAAATAAGAAAATATTTCTTGCTCCTATCATACCAACTTTTCATCTTGTTCCAACAAATTTGGTATCAGAGACTTAGAAGAAGCACTTGTCAAGATGGCAACTTCATCAACTACCATGTTCTCCTACACTTCAATGGTGAGCATTATGACTATTGGAGTAGTCAAATGCAAACCATATTCATCTCCCAAGACCTTTGGGACATAGTCAAAGGTTCCTATAAAGAGCCACCTCAACCACAAGATGCTACAATAAAATGGACAACAGAGCAGCAAAAGGAGTACAAGGAGAATGTGAAGAAAGATGCAAGTGCTCTTCGATACATTCAACAAGGAATAAGCCAAACCATCTACCCAGAATTTTTGGAGTAAAGAAAGCAAAGCAAGCTTGGGAAATACTCAAAGAAGGTTTCCAAGGTAATGAGAAAATCATCTCACTAAAGTTACAATCACTTTGGAGAGATTTTGACAACATGCAAATGAAAGGACAAGGTATGCAAAGCTTTCTTACCAAAGTTATTGAAGTGGTTAATCAAATTAGAAGCCTTGGAGATACCATTGAAGATAAAAGTTATTCAAAAGGTTCTTAGAAGTCTTTCTATAAAATATGATCATGTTGTCACTGCAATAGAAGAATCAAAAGATCTCTTTACTTATACTTTTAATGAACTAATGAGTTCTCTTCAAGTTCATGAGGAAAGAATGAATAGGTATTCTACTCAACCTCTTGAGCAAGCCTTCCAAACCAAGCTCTACACCTCAAAAAAAAAGAACTTTAAACAGAAGTACAAAGGAGGACCATTCCAAAAGAAGGAAAAAGGCAACAATCAAGGAGCAAACCAACAACAATCATGTGGTTTTAATCCTTGATGCCGAGTCTGCAAGAAGAACAACCATGACTCAAAAGATTGTCGATATAGATGCAATAAGTGCAAGATCCTAATCATTCACAAAGGGACTGTTGGTACCAAAAAAGGAATGGAAATGATGAAGCCAACTTCACTAAAAATGAAGCTGAAACTCAACAACTCTTCTCTTGCATGAATGCCCAAGAAGATTCTTAAAATGTATGGTACTTGGATAGTGGGTGTAGCAACCACATGACGGGGAATCAAAAAATCTTCATCCAACTTGACAAAAATTATTCTTCTCAAGTCATGCTCGGAGACGGCAAACTCCAAATTGTTGAAGGCAAAGGAACTATTGAAGTTCTCACCAAAGGAGGTACCAAAAGGCTTATTGATGATGTTCTTTATGTGCCAAATCTATCTCATAATCTCCTAAGCATTGGGCAACTTATCAAAAAGGATATGCTGCCAACTTTAATAACAGTAGCTGCAAAATTTTTGATAAAAAGAATAACTATCTAATTGCTACTGTACCCATGAGCACAAACAAGGTTTTTCCTCTAACTATGTTATCTAAAGATGTTGTATTCAAAAGTGAAGCTATCAATATGTCAACTTTATGGCATCTTCGATATGGACACTTGAATATGAAGGGGTTGCATCTACTCAAGAAAAAAAATATGGTGATTGGTCTTCCTCTCATTAAAGAAAGAAGCCAAGTATGTGAAGGCTGCATATATGGAAAAATGCACAAGCTACCATATCCAAAGTCTTCATGGAGAACCAAAGCACCTCTTGAACTTGTTCATGCTGATATATGTGGACCCACAAGAACTCCATCACACAACAACCGAAGGTACTTCATTCTATTTGTTGATGATTATACAAGAATGATGTGGGTTTACTTCTTGCATGCCAAGTCCGAAGCTTTCTCTATTTTCCTACAATTCAAAGTACTAGTTGGGAAACAAAGTGGACTTCAAATCAAGGCTCTTCGAACTGATCGAGGAGGAGAGTTCATCTACAAACCATTCATGGAATACGGCCAGCAAAATGGTATCAAAGATAACTCACAGTTTGTATGAGTCGTCAACAGAACGGAGTTGCTGAAAGAAGAAATCGAACCATTGTGGAAATGGCCCGAAGCATGCTGAAAGGAAAAGGCTTACCAAATAATTTTTGGGCTGAAGGTGTGCATACTGCTGTTTACATTCTTAATATATCTCCTACAAAAGCAGTGCTTAACAAAACTCCATTTGAAGCATGGCACAAAAGAAAACCAACAATACATCATCTTAAAGTATTTGGTTGTATTGCTTATTCTCACATTCCATCACAGTACCGAGAGAAATTTGATGAAAAATGAGAAAAACTAATCTTTATTGGTTATAGTGATGAATTCAAAGGATATAGGTTATTCAATCCAAAAACCAAGAAGCTTGTCATCTCAAGAGATGTAATTTTTGATGAAGAAACTAACTGAAATTGGACACAAAGCTCATCTCAAATGCCAAACTCATATGAGTTCATAGAGCCACAAGCTAAACAAGAAGAGCATCAACAAATTCCTTTTACATCACCAAGTTCAATTCATTCTAATCCTTCATCACCAACACAAACTTCATCATCTACATCACAAGCCTCCTCTTCTTCACCAAGTTCCATTCATTCTCCCACTTTCTTAGAACCCATGGATATAGATTCTCCACCAAAGAAAGTTCGATCCATGCAAGATATTTATAACTCTTGTCACTTTGCCTTCTTTGGCTATGAACCTCAGAATTTTGAGGAAGTTGTGGTGAAGGAAGAATGGAAAAAGGCAATGGATGAGGAAATAGCAACAATTCAAAAGAACAAAACTTGGGAGCTTGTCAACTTGCCGGAAGGGAAGGATGTAATCGGGCTAAAATGGATCTACAAAATCAAGTATAAAGAAGACGGATCTATTCAAAAGCATAAAGCTCGACTTGTCACCAAGGGATACTTGCAGCAGTCTGGCATCGACTTCACCGAAACATTTGCTCCAGTTGCAAGAATGGAGACAATCCGTATTATCCTTGCTCTTGCTGCCCAACTTGAGCTTCAAGTCTTCCAACTTGATGTCAAATCTGCCTTCCTCAATGGCGAACTTAAGGAGGAGGTATACGTCAAACAACCTCAAGGGTATGAAGTGGCAGGTATGGAACACAAAGTCTATAAACTTCACAAAGCTCTATATGGCTTGAAGCAAGCTCCACGAGCTTGGAACAACAGGATTGATAAATACTTCTGTTCAAATGGATTCCAAAGAAGCCCAAGTGAACCATCTCTTTAGATAAAGATATTTGATGCCACTAATTTTCTTGTTGTTTGTATCTATGTTGATGATCTTGTCTACATTGGGACTAACATGCAAATTGTAGAAGAATTCAAGCAAAGCATGATGAAGGAATTCGAGATGTCAGATCTCGGATTAATGAAGTATTTTCTTGGCATCCAAGTAAAGCAAGCCAAAGGAGAAATTTTTATCTCTCAAGAGAAGTACATTAAAGACATGTTGCAAAAATTTCATATGGACAAAAGTAAACCAGTTTCAACTCCAATGGCATTGAATGAAAAGCTGAAACAAGATGATGGTGTTGAAAAAGCTGATGCAAAGCTCTACAGAAGACTAGTTGGTTCATTAATATATCTAACCAACACACGGCCTGACATTATTCATGCTGCAAATGTTGTTTCAAGATATATGCAAGAACCAAGCAAACTGCATTATGCTGCTGTAAAACGCATCCTGAGATATCTCCAAGGAAGTCAAAGGCAAGGCATAAAATATATTAAAGAAGAAAATATTGAGCTTGTTGGTTATTCTGATAGTGACTGGGCTGGTTCAATTGATGACAGAAAAAGCACGTCTGGTTATATTTTTTTACTTGATTCAAAGATGATTTCATGAGTTCAAAGAAACAAAAATAATTGCTTTATCATCAGCAGAAGCAGAGTATATCGCTGCTACTGATGCTGCGAAGCAGTTTGGTTAAGAAGAGTTTTATTGGATTTACAACAAACCCAAGTTCAACCGACTACCATTTATTGTGACAATATGTCGGCAATTGCATTATCCAAGAACCCGGTCTTCATGCAAGGTCCAAGCATATTGATGACATCATTTCATTCGGGATTTGGTAAATAAAGAAGAAATCATTTTAAAGTATGTTGGCACAAATGAACAAGCTGCAGATTTTCTTACCAAAACTGTCACCATAGAAAAATTCAGAAAATTTAAGAATCAATTGCAAATTAAGGATGAGTGTTAAGAAGTAATTTGCAATTAATGACTTGACGGGAAACCAAAAAGCCATACTTGTATTAATGACTTGACTGGAATCCAAAGAGCCATGTTGGTAATATCAGAAATTATATTCCCAGCAAATTATATTCCCAAGAAATTGTATTCCCGGAAGATACTTTGATAAACCAAAGACATTAATTGTCTTCCTTCATGTCTATATAAGGAGGCATATACGACAAGGTTGTATAATAAGAAAAAAGAGTTTATGAAATAAGAAAATATTTCTTGCTCCTATCACACCAACTTTTCATCTTGTTTCATCATTATCGTCATCATTTTATTCTTTTCCTTCAACTCCTTAATCCTCTCCTCAAGGGATAGGCTTTGCGGCAGACATCCCCATACGGTAAGATGCCGATATAATCTAATCTAAGCTAATCTATATATATATATATATATATATATATATAATCTAATTTTAATATTATATATACGTAGGCCCGCTGCATCCCAACCTCATCTGCCCGCTGCATCCCAACCTCATCTGCACCTGATCAATAGAAGGAAGCACTATAGAGACCGATAGCCCAATCTAATCTAATTTTGATGGTGGAGATCTCAATGGCTGTTCGATGAGAATTGATCGAATGGTTGCAAGTGGCATGGTCCCAAAGCCATGATCATTTACTCAATTAGACTAGACGAATGCCCATACGGTAACATGCCCATATAATCTCATCTAATCTAATCTATATATATATATATATATATATATAGAGAGAGAGAGAGAGAGAAAGAGAGAGAATATATCCGCTTTTAGTTTTTACGACATGAGGAGGTGCCCGCGTTAATAACTAACAAACTCACATAGATAATAACAAAATCGAGGCAAGGAAGCACGAACCACGCACGTTAATGCTTACAAGCGTCTAATCTTTTTTTAATTTAATTTTTTGAAAAAAATGTCAACAACATTACGAGTCTAGTTATAAGAAGAAGAATTTTCAAAAAACTAAAATGTAAGGGTTTTGTCATTTAAAATCATAGAGGCTATTTTTGTTTAGGATCATACATATTACCAACGGCTTACTCCATTATTGAATATATTTTTTTTAAAAAAAAATCTAATTTTACGAGCACCGCTTTTCAGTTTTTAGCCGACATTGGAAGGAGGTGCCCGCGTTAATAACAAATTCACACAGATACTAACAAAATCGATCGGCATCTGATCAACAGAGGGAGTAGCAACGACGGCCGATCGAAGCAAGGTACGGCATAGATCGAAGGCATACGACGTGGGGAAGGGCGGGCGCGCGGAGGACCCGGACCCGCTCCCCTGGCATTCGATTTGGGTGGTCCCTACGCGGCTGTTCGGGGATGCCTGAGGCAGGTTCGAGTGGAGAGATTTGAGAGAGTTTACCGCGACTCCGACTAGAACTCAATCAGAAATTCCGGTTAAAATAGGAGTCGGTCTGATATTAATTCCAGCGCACGCGGCATAGTCTATCTCCCAGTCTATCTCCAGTCTCCAGGTGCTTCTAAATATATATATATACGTTCAAGCTTGGTCTTTTGAAAGCTGAGCGAAAGAGACGGCAAGATGTCATCCGGATCCTTGTGGTGTCAAACTGCCGAAGGTCTTTCCTGGTTACGATCTTTTGTGAGGACACCATTCCACAGCCCTTGTCCGAGACATGGCTCCAGGCATTCTAAGAGTAATTTGTTATCTTTTTACTATACAAACTGCATGAGCGACCCCTTTTGTTCTCGCTGTCAAGATGAACGTACCAAGCATGAAGGCCACTGTTGCTGCCAAATCACTTGCGATGAGCATCGGTGAGCTGAGATCTCGGCAGGCCTTCGAGAATGCAGAGAGGTCACCGTCTTCCTTCGAGAGCCTGCAAAAAGTTTCAGACCGGTGGTTCCGTGGGGACCCTCCGATGCCCAAGTCAGTGGGTTGTAGAACAGGAATGTTGTATATGAGTAGAGCTTGAAAGAGAAGAGAGAAAGAGCCCCCCTAGCGTTGAGCTCGGGTCCTCCTCTTATACCTGTCTGGGGGGTCACGTTTATCTCCTTCCGTTAGAACCATCAAATCTGCTTTGCTAGGATGAGCTCCGCCGAACAGCAAGTGGGTGGGCCGTTGTTGAATGGGCGCCGTAGTGCCGGTAACTGCGGGGCATGCTAGTACCTGCCCGTGATTTTAGTGAGCGAGATATACGATAACGGATGTCTCGAATTTCGGGGTCCGTTACCTGAAGTGGGTTTTAATGTACTTAGGAAAATAAGGCACCAATTTAGAGTTGGAGCCGGAGCTAGAGGCCGGAGCCGTATGCCGGAGCCGACGCTGGAAGCCGAAGCCAAAGGCCATAACCAGAGGCCGGAGCCAAGGGCGGGGATAGGAATTCCAACATCCCGAAAATGAGCTATCACATCATTAATTCCGAAATCGTGCAGGGTGTTATGACGCCGCCCAGAGGAGATGATCAGCCATATCAGATGCCCCCTGACCCCTAAGATGGGTGGGCGTACAGTCGCCAGCGAAAGGGGTGTTAATATCCACCAGGCGACTGATCTTCGTGCCATTATTTCATCCGTTCAGGCTATTGGGATTGGGGAAGATTTTTCTTGGGCAAGGAGTTGTAAAAAGGTGAGCGTCATCATTGCGGTAGGGTCACCGCCACCTTTTTATTGGTGGTGTTTTTCGCGTTTCTCGCCGATGGGCTGTCGAAGCGGTTTCCAGGGAAAGCAGACACATGGCCAGATCGGACAACCGCGGGATGATTTGAAATGGGGTTATAAAAGGGAAAGATCGTCCTTATCTTCCAATCCCCACCTCCTCTTACGTTACAACCTCCTACCTTGAATCCGCAAGCGTCCATTTACCTTCTGTTTCTATTCCCTTCCTCGTGCTCCTTCAATCTCGGTTCGAGTTTTCCAGGTTAGTTCCCATGGCTTCTTCGTCTTCTTGTTCTATTTCCAATTCTGGGGGTCGTTCCCCCATTCCTTCTCAACCTTTTGCTTCCTTACCGACTCATTGGACCACCCCATCTTCTGACCATACTTCGTCGGAACGGCGGCGGTCGGTCGGATGCCCCGCAACCGGGAGTCATCCGGCCATCGGACGGACCTCCCCCCGGCGCCGTCCGACAGCCGCTGGTCCCTCCAGCGTTATCAAGGAGTCCCCCGAGTGGACTGCCTCCACTATGTCTGCTCAAAACATAGTGAACCTAGGAGCCAAATATAATTTTCCTCCAAACATGCGTCTGTCCTACCCTGCTCCTAGTGACAGGGTAACTTCTTTCCGTCCCGGAAGGGTTGCTTTGTACGGAGCCTTCTTTAAGGCGGGACTTCGATTACCCATTCACCCTTTCATCCTCAACCTTCTAGATAGATATTCTTTAACACCCTCCCAATTAGTCCCTAACTCCATCCGAACCATCGTTGGCTTTCTGATTCTCTGTCACCTGCAGGGTATAGAGGCTAGCATCTCCTTATTTCGCAGTTTCTATACCCTCCGCAAGCAAGCAGGTTGGTGGTCCTTTACCCCTAGACCCACTAGGATCCTCAAATTGTATCTTCCCACCTCTATCAAAGGGTGGAAAGATAAGTTCTTTTTTTCCAATGTCGAGGGGGTGAGTTGAAGCCGGGGAACCCCAAATACTGATGCCAATAGGGACTCCTCCATCCTCCCGAGGGATCAAATGACATTTGGGCAGCTTCTGACTGCCGATATCCTCGATGCAATCAGCTTCTGACCGACGAAAACCTCCATCTCGTCGGCCTTATTCCATCTAGCGGTGAGCACTTGATTACTCACCTCTTTCCCCTCCTCTTCTTCTCTTCCTTTTTTTAAACTCCTTTTCTTTTTTTGATATAGGAATGACGCCATCACTTCGTGAGATCCGGCAAGCTGTTACCAAGAAGAGGAAGGCAAAGGGGAATGGGGCCCCCGCCGAGAGGAGGGCCATCGCCAAGATTCCCAGGAGGGCCGACGCTGGAAGGGCCGACGCTGAAGGGCCGAGGCCGTGGAGCCCTTGCGCGGGCACGAGGTGGTAGGAGCCCAAGCCGACAAGCCCATAAGGAACGACTCGGTAAGGGCCGAGGCCAGCGAGGAAGTTGGGCGGAGAAGGCGGGAGGAAACAATTTGCCTTCATCGGTACCGGCTCCTCCTTCTGTTATTCTGCTCGATCCCTCTCCGGAGCGAGTTGCGAAAGCACCGTCACCCCCGTCTGAAGCCGTCAAAACGGAGCCGGCCCACTCAACTACAAAGCCAACTTCAGTAGCTGTCATACCTCCCAAAGGGGCAACAACCGAGGTGCCTCCACCAGCAAAGGTGCCGGAGGTGGCAGAGTCGGAGGCGGAGTCCTCCCATGCAGCCCCCACGCCAGCGGAAGGGAATGGTGTCGATCCTTCCTTCCAATCGATTTTGGCGAACTACAGTCGCTGGACCGAGCGAGCATTGAACGAGGCATCCATGTCCGAGTTGCAGGAGTTTCTCCGACATCAGGGGAGGGCTACCTTCTTTCGAGAGGCGTCTGTGGTACACCTCTGGGTGAGCTTTGCTCTATTATCAACCTTTTCATCATCATTTTTCTTTAGACTTTTTCTTCGTCTAATCTAGACACTCTACCCAGGCACTGAATTCTATGATTACCATGAGGGACATTTGGGCCCTGGGCAATGCTGCTCTCGATCAATCGCTGGAGGAGATGCAAGCGCTCTAGGCTAGGGTAGAGAGGGCGGAGATGGCCCTGGAGGATACTCGAGCAGCATTAAAGGGCGAAGCCGAAGCCATCCGGCTAAGAGCCAAGAAAGCAGAAGAGGCACTGGAAATTGCCCGGCGTCAGGCGGCCAACGAGCTGGATAATGCTCAGGTGGCCGAAGAAAAACAAAGAATGGTAGAGGAGAAATTGGAGGTGGCAGAGTCGGAAATATACATGTTGAAGAACCGATTACACTCCGCCACCATTGAAATAGGTATGGCTGAAGAGAAAGCTGAGAACACAAGAGATCGCCGCCAGTCTGATGCCAAGATTACAGACCTTAAGGTGGCGGTGATCGAAGCTGAAAAGAAGGCTGCCGAGACCGAGCAAAAGATTATGGATGCCGAGAAGAAGGTTGTGAAAGCGAGCAGAAAGCCTCCGAGGTGGAGAAGAGAGCCACTGAGGCCGTAGAGAACTTCAGGAAGTCTAGTGCCTTTAGCAAGGAATTGGCCGAGTCGACGCATTTGCATACGAGGGCGGCTTCCAGGACTGCAAGGAAAAGATCCAAAAACTCTACGGCCTCGAGGGGATCGAGGGGTTGGAGCCAGACGAAGTCCCCGAAGATGACAACTTAGCTCCAAGTGATCCTTAGTCTCTTCCACTTTCATAGATCCAAACGATTAGGTACGAAAAAACTGCGCAAAACATCTAAGAAGGCAAAGAAGGGAAGAAAACTCACTCGAATGCAGGAAGAGTTCATATCCCTTAAGATGTACTGGCTGGGGATCGACGCATAGTCATCCAAGTCAGTAGGCATTTCGAACCCCTCAATCACAAAAGCAACATTTTGATGACTATCCTCTCCTTCTTCAGGGTAAATGACATGTTCTTTCGCATTAAAAAATATTAAAAAAGTTGTCAATCCAGATTGCAACTCTTCTGTAGCATGATCCGAGGGATCGAGGAGGGGGCTAAGCCGACCTATCCCTTCCTCGTCGCCTGCTGACGTCTCCGAAGGCCCTGGCTCCTCCATCCTCATCGAGGGAGCTCCTTCTCTGCTCGGTGAACCTTTTCTTTCTTCTTTCTCTTCTACCCAACAAGGAGGGGATCCTGCCGGAGGCGGGACAACACTCACCGCAAGAGCAGCCATTTGATCTTCGAAAACTAATTTTCTCAACCTTTACAGACTCACAGAACCCTCTCCTTCAGGGTAATGCACGTCGGCAGCCACGGGATAAAGAAATTTTGTTACCTGGAAATCATCATCCGCTGTCTCAGGCAAAGGACCAGGCCCCTGCTCCTTCTGAGCTGCCATTTTTTCGGCTTCATTCCTAGGTACCTGCTCCCCAAGTTCTAGTGCTAGGATAGGGGCTGGGACCGGCTCCTCCACAACGTCCCCTCTCGACGGGCTCAAAGGTCGGGACTCAGTTAATTCTTATAAATGGCTCGGCGGAACCAGCTGCAGCCTCAAGGGAGAGGAAGAAGATGGCCTTCGCTCGAGCCTGGCCCTTTTTCCTTTCGCGAGAGTCAATGAGACAATACGGCGATACTTCGTACTCTTCTTTCTGCTTGAATCGCTATAATCGATTTTGAGCATTCCTCTCATATGAGCCCCAAACTCAGACCTGATTCCTGTAACATATAAACCATCAAACGATCAGTTACATCCCTAAAAAGACATCAAAAAATAGAGAGAGTGATGTCACACTTACTTAAGGGGTCGACTCTGTTCAATCTGGCATTGTAAAGTGCCTTTTCGATTAGAAGAGCATCAATTGGGATCACTTTACTACCGTAAAGAATGTTGAAGTCCTCCTTCTCTATCTTCGACAGTGCCGGGTGCTGATTCAGCTCCGTGGGGAGGGACGCCCATTGGCGCGGAAAGTCGAATGTAGCATACCATTTGACAATGAAAAATTGCGACTTTCATCCATTGACAGAGGTCAGAACCTTAGAAAACATCTTGAAATTCTTTCGCGGCCCTATGTAGTGCCAATACGAATCCTTGGAGGATGTAAAACTGTGGTAGGCCCAAAACAGAGGAACCATCGGTGTTATCTCCATGAATGCACACAAGAAGATAAACTCGAAAATGTAACACCAGCTATTCGGTAATACCTCATTATGCTGGTTACCAGAGGATTGAGGAGAAAATGGAGACCCACTTTGAAACTTTTCTTAGAGAAAAAAGCTCCTGACTCCAGTTGATCGGGTACCCTCTGCTCAGGACTGGGGATCCGCATCCGAATGTTGCTTGTGAATCAGTAATTCTGATGAATCCTCTCTAGATCTATTAGAGTCATCGTTGATACAGAGTCAATAGGACGTGCCTTATCTCCATGATCAACGAAAGAAGCTCCAGCCATGTCTGATCCTGGGTTGAAGACGTTTGGTATGTTGAAGAGGAAGAGGATATAGAGACAGCGCAAAGGAAGATAACGCTGCTCAACTCTATTTAAACTGATTCGGCAAGGCGAGAGTCCCTATGCATCGCCAAACCTCGAGCCCGCCACGTGCCATTCCACCCATGGTCGACAACGAAAGGCGAGATGTTTTCTTCTCATGCGATGAAAAGAAATGATGAAGCAGCGGCCTGGCATATATGAGAGTCCCATAGCACGTCTTTGCCTATTTGAATTCCTTCAATCGGATAAAGCCGCCTGGAATTCTACTCCCTATGCTCGAGTCTACGCTTCGGACTAGGGAGTGGGGGGCATGTGATGAGGGATAAATTTTTTTCATCTCTGCAGGACTGAGTCATATCTCCATCCTGACAGAGCTGAGCCTCGGCTTCATCTCGGCAGGGGCCGAACCATTCTTATGCCTCGCCTCATCTTGGCAGGGACCGAACCATTCTTATGCCTCGGCCTCGTCTTGGCCAAGCTGAACCATTCTCATGCTTTGGCGGGCCCAAAATAGCTAAAAGCCAAATATAACCCTGCAGCCACATCAGCTCTCGTCGTCTCAAAAGAAAAATCGAGCCAGGCATAGCTTGTTGCCTATAAATAGCCAGATAATAGAATAATCGAATCTCAAAGCTCCGAATCAGCCTCTTCAGCCGTCGATCCTCTTAACGAATAGGATTGAAATCTCACCGGCCTTGTAACAAACTTGATTCAAATCAGATTCCCATCATTCTGGTTTTCCATCTCTCAAGACACGCTCGAAGAATCAGGTAAACAAATTGCCAACATTCAGACAGTCTATAAATACCTTTCTCAAAATCCATTCAAGTACGCTCACTCTTTTACTAAAAAAACTTCATTGAAGCTCAAAGAGAGCTCCCGGCTCCTCGAGAGGCCATCTTAGAGGGGCTCTTCTGCGAGAACCTTCTTCTTATATTTGCTTGTTGTAAATCTTCACTGACTTAGGCATCGGAGGGTCTTCCGTAGAGGGCCACCCTCGATACTCTCTGCGTGAGGACTGTCTTGCAAGTTCCATCCGGACGAAAGATTGGCATCTGGATCCGAAGGTGGGCCGCACCCGAGTCGAAGAACAGATTTCTACGATAAGCTTTTAACAAGGTCATTCATTGCCTTTCAAGGTACCAGATCCTGCCTTCGCCGGCTTTAGAGGCTTTGGTCTTCTTCCAAGAAAAAAAAAGAAAGTTTTAGGTCCATTTAGTATCATTTAATTTTCTTTTTCAAAAAAACAAGAATAAAAATTCTGTTTTCTTTTCTTTCTTTTTTTTTTCATCAATTTCTAACAATGAAAACAAGTTTTGTAGCCACCTCATTTTAAAAAAAAAATTAACAACTGAAAAAATGAAAACATATTTAAAGTAATGGTTACATTTTCCTTTTAACATTGATTTTCTTCCTAAAATAATGGAAGACATAGAGAAGGCTGGATAGAGGAAAAATGATGCATCCACCTTGACCTCGGTCTTGCCCATGAGAAAATGAAAGGGATGGAAAAAACCAAATAAACAAGAAAGTGGAGCATGGAAGCACTTATATAGGGCACAAAAGTTTTTTTTTTTTTAAATAGTAAGAATTTCTTACTTTCATTTTTTTAAAATATGACATTAGATTTTTAAAAATAAATAAAAGGTTGCACGTATTTTCTTTATAAATTTGTATTTTTTCTACTTTAAAAAATAAAAATAAAAAATAAATAATATATAGAAATATATAAAACCAGACAGGGCTTTAAAGAACGTTTTATCTTTCTCCTTTTCCTAAGATGTAGAAGTACCATGATCTCGCGTACAGAGGGAAGACTCATGCATGCCTCCATCAGAGCAAGAACAGGAATTGCATTAGGATGGTTTCCTGAGACAAATTTTCTGTGAAGCAGGAATCTTAGCATAAAACTTGCGATATATTTCCACATCCACATTCTTGTTCGTACCACATTGTAAAGTTTCCAGGCGTTCCTCACATGTAGTCTATGGATAGAAGCAAATAGAGGACAAGGAGATGACCAATATGCGAACTTTATCATAATCAGGAATAATTTATGGATTATTTACATACATCGCAGTGTACATTTTCTCAGCCAACCTGCACCATAAATCTTTGTGAAAGCTACAGGAAAGAAGTATTAAGTAGTAGGAAATAGCTCCACAAGAATCATCCTTCACTGTCTGAAGTGAAGGTGCAGGTCATGTCCCGGTAGATATTTGGTACTGCAGAATTGAAAGGAATACACAGTCTGGAATCTTGTTCCAATATCTGTCATGGCACTGCAAATCAATGAATGCTTGTTCACTTTTTACCACAGAAAAATAGAAAAATGTATCAAATTAATAATAAGATGTAAATTCAATGGAGCAAAGCTGAACGATACTCCAGCTGATACAAGGACCATTAAGTACAAGATAGTGATAACAGACCCAAAAGCATGCCACAGGAACTCTGGAAAATCTGCAAATAACATAGGAAGTTGCTTAAAATTTTTCATGCAGACAGTGGAGAGCTTCCATGTGATATTTTGAAACAAATTTGGCCTTTGTGTAAAGATAATCTATAAGCATGCGGAATGAAGGAAAATTTTGAGCCCACACATTTAGGTTTTACTGTAATATGTTCTACACACAGGCTTTCCTTGATGAGCTACCTTTGCAGAAACACAGCCTTCTGCTTGGCTGAAATATTAGCTAATTGGTGAACATTGCCTGGTGTTCTTGGTTGGACTGCAGCACAAGCTTTTGGAAACTGTAGTATAAATGGAAGAATGCTACTAGAACTCAGGTCATCATTCATGGGGCCATCAAAAAAGTAGGGAGAAAAGGGGGAAAAAACTACAAGAATCATTGTGATCAGGTATCATCTCAAATTCCTCGTTTTTGTGAGAGCATATACTTTCAGTATTAGATATCTAGACATGCCTAACATGCATTGTGATCAAGGAATCAAGTCCCTTCAAAATGTCAATGTCTACTTAATTAGTGAACCAAAAGCACCACAAGATCATTAACATCCATCATATTCTTTTAGGCAAAGAACAGGTGATAGGATACCCCATAATAGATGACAAGCATAGCTAGAAGAAATTTTTCAAAGCATGCATGGATGAATCTCTTATAATGTTTGATAACAAAGAGTGAAGAATATATTGAATTATTCACAGGTTGAGACCTTGTGCAAACAGGCCCTGTATTGGATGGTGCATACTGATTGGCCATGAACTGATTAGGTAGGGGCCATGAAGCATCGGGGCATAGAGCGAGGTGAACTTACATCAAAACTCTAGAAAGCAACTCTAGAATGGTTGGTGCTCTTCTTGAGCCGATAAAGTGCAAGATATTAGAAAACTCTATGTCGGTGCAATGTGCCTAATGAATAGGAACAATAGGCATTCCTAAGGTAACATACATGAGAAAGAAGTAAAGCCATGGTCCTCCAAAGCCACTATCCTGCTGTACTCCCATCCTTTCCTAATAATAATAAAAGCTATTCTTCCAACAACCAATCCCATTTGGCCTAGACACCATTTTTCCATAGCCTAATTCCCATATCCCATATTATAAACCATCTAGACACTCTATTAGTGGTATCAAAGCCTAGTTTGATCAATGTTGGGCGTAACCTTACACCCAATAAACCCCTATCATGGCCAACCTTGAAACCAATCTTCCAAATATTTCTATCCAAATATCTTTTTTCAATGGGGAAAGCTATGACTATTGGACAAGGTTGTCAATTTCGTTTCGGATTATGTTTCGGTTTAGCTTATGAAACGAAATATTTCGGTATCGATCGTTTCGGTGCTTCGTTTCATATATATATATATATATAATAAAAAATTTATTTATAATTCATATTCTTTATAAATAATAATAACAACATAAAAATAAAGAGTTTAAGTTTTTAAGAATTTGAAATATATATATATATATATATAAAAAATTTATTCATAATTCATATTCTTCATAAATAATAATAACAATATAAAAATAAAGAGTTTGAGTTTTTAAGAGATGCGATCGTGGGGATAGGGTAACTAGAATTTTTTTTGTTATTATATATATATTTTTAAAATGGGGATAGGGTAACTAGGATATTTTTTTGATATATATATATATATATATATTTAAATAGTTCTGAAAGGTTTAATAATTCATAAATTGGTCTCCAAAATATATTTTACCGAAATGGCCGAAACATACCGAAACGGCTGAAAACGGCCGAAAATGGCCGAAATATACCGAAACGCACCGAAACGGCCAAAAATCTTTTGAAACGAAACGCAGAACTTATCTTTTCGGATAAGCTACCGAAACGAAACGTCTCGGCTGAAACGGCCGAAACGAAACGAAATTGACAACTTTGCTATTGGAGCCTCAAGATGAAGACATATTTTTAATCTCAGGGGATGTGAAATATAGTCCGTGAGGGAGTTACAATCCATGAGGAGAATCCTACTCTGACTCAACTAAAAGAAATGGAGAGAAGAGATGAAGGATAAGTTAGCATTGTTCACACTTCAACAAGCCATTACAGATGTTATTTTTTCATGAATTGTTGGAGCTACAAGTGCTAAAGAGACATAGGCTACACTGCAAGAGGAATACCAAGGGCATGATAAGGTATGCATTATGAAGCCTCAAACTTTAGGAATAGATTTTGAAAATTTGAAGATGGACTTTGAGACCATAAAAGATTATTATTCTAGAATAAAAGAATTGGTAAATCAATTGAGAGCCTACGAGGAGGATAAAAATAAAGAAAATCAAAGAAATGAAAATCAAGGAGATAAAAGAGGCAAATTCTAACCATGTGGAGTTTGTAAAAGGACAAATAATTTGGAAAAGGAATATTGGTTTCCCGAGAAACCATAGTGCAAATATTGCAGGAAAGTATGGCCACATGAAAAAATGTTATTGACTCAAGCAAAATCATTAGGCTAACTACTCTGAAGAAAAAAAAGGAGGATAACCATGTCTTCAATGCCAACCAAGTTGCGTCAAATGGCACGTGGTCCTTGACAATGATTGTAGTAACCATATGACTCCAGATGAAGGAGCACTTTGCAAAATTGATAAGTTAATAAAATCACAAGTTAGACTGGGAAGTGGAGCACTAGCAGATGCACAATTAGCAAAGGCACTATTACCGTGGAGACAAAGAAAGGAAAAAGATATATCAATGATGTGCTACTTGTCTCCAGCATAGAATAAAATCTCCTCAGCATACAATAAATGATGGAGAAGGGATGCTCTCTTTACTTCAAGGGCGACTCCTACACAATTTACGATAAGAATGATTAACACTTGGAGATCGCTATAATAAAAATGAAGAAAAAACTTTCCAATCTAGTGGAGATATACTAGAGAAATTGTAATGAAGATATAGATTGGTGAGGCATGGTTATGGCACCTAAGGTTTGGCCACTTTAACTTTGGAGCTCTAAGAATTCTCTGCAAGGAAAATATAATGAAAGACCTGCCTAGAATAGGAGAGGGATGAAATATGTGAAACTTGTCTTTTTAGGAAGCAATGAAGGCAGCCATGTCTGATTAAAAACACATGGAGAGCCAAGGAGACATTAGGGCTAGTTCTTATAGACATTTATGGTCCAATGAGGACACCCTCATTCAACCAAAATAGTTACTTCATCCTCTTCATTGATGACTATATAAGAATGACATAGGTCTATGTTCTCCATGACAGATTAGAAGTTCTCAAGGTATTCAAGAAATTCAAAAGCTATGTAGAGAAACAAAGTAGCCACTACATCAAGGTGTTAAAAAGCGATAAAGGCAAGGAGTACGCTTCTAAGAAATTTCATAAATTCAGTGAAAATGAAGGTGTCAAGCATCAACTAACCATTGGATATGTCCTATAACAAAATGGCATATCAAAAAGAAAGAATAGAACAATAATGGAGATAGTAAGAACATTACTGAAAGAAAAAGGCCTTCCAAAGATATTCTGTGCAGAGGCTATCTATACTGTAGTTTATCTACTAAATAGATTACCAACTAAAGTTGTGGAAGGCAAGACACCAATTGAAGCTTGGAGTGGACGCAAGCCATCAATGAAGCACCCTAAAGTCTTTAGCAATATATGCTATATTAACATTCCAGAAGTCAAAAGAAACAAGCTAGATGATAAGACATAAAAAGAAATCTTCTTAGGTTATAGTACAGAATCAAAAGGCTATAGGATTTGTAACTTAAAAACTAAGAACTTATTATTAGCCGAGATGTTGAATTTGACGAAACTATTCGGTGGAACTAAGAAGAACAAAATAGAAAAAAAAATGTCACTATGATTATGCTGCAAAGGCAAGAAAAATAAGAAGAAGAAGAAAATGAAGTTCCAGGGAATCAAGCCCATGATATAATACCAAGAGCCTATACCTCCTCTATCACCAAGGCAAGAAGACTCATCGCTTGAACAGAATAGATTGATATTTCACCAATCGAGGATTCAAAAGGAGTCAAAGCAAGCCCATGCTCTACATCAAGACTCAAGGGCAAGTCGACCCACTCATTGTTTCCTTGTACATGGATGATCTCATCTACATAGATAACAACGAGAAAATGATCAAGTTCAAAGAAGATATGATGAAAATATTTGAGACGAGTGACCTTGGACTGATGCATTACTTCTTGAGAATTGAAATAAGGCAAGAAAAAGTTCGGATCTTTGTGTCACAAAAGCGATATACAGAGAGCCTCCTAATGAAGTTCAAGATGCACCAGTGCATGTCCATCGCCACTCTGCTAGTCACAAATGAGAAACTCAAGAAAGAGGATGGCAGAAAAAAGATTGATGCCTCCATATATAGAAGCTTAATTGGGAGTTTGCTTTATCCCACAGCTACACAACTAAACATACTATATGCACAAGTCTGCTATCAAGGTTCATGTAGAGCCCAAGCCAAATTCACTATGGTGCTGCGAAGAGAATATTAAGATACTTGCAAGGCATAAAAGACTATAGCATATGGTATAGATCAACTGCTGACCTGGAGTTAATTGGTTACACCGATTGGGCCAGAAATGTGGACGACACGAAGAGTATTTCAAGATATGCATTCACACTTGGCTCATGAATTTTTTTTTGGGCATAAAAGAAGCAAGAAACTGTAGCATAGTCATCAGCAAAAGCAGGAATATATCTCAGCCGCAAGTTGTACAAGTCAAACAATTTGACTCAAGCGAATTCTTGAATACATAGGCAAAGTACAAAATAGGCCAACAAAGAGATATTGTGACAAGAAGTTGGCTATCGCTATGGTGAAAAATCCAGTGTTCCATAGCAGAACAAAGCACAGAGTGATGTTTCATAGCACAACAAAGCACATAGTGATCAAGTACCATTTCATATGAGAGGCAACAACTAGAAAGCAGATTGAGTTAAAGTAATGCAAGACCGAAGAGCAAGTCGCAGATATATTCACTAAGGCACTACCAAGAGCTAAGCACGAGTTACTATGAAGCATGCTTGGAGCCTTGGAAAAGTGCATTAAAGAGGAGTGTTGAAAAGGTAAAGCACTTTTCCAACAATAACCAGAAGACTTGTTGTCCAGAAGCTTCACGTGACTGGAAACTTCATGCGGAGTTCTATGTTGTATGAAAACTGTAAAATGGAATGGTTGGTGCTCTTCTTGAGCCGATAAAGTGCAAGATACTAGAAAACTCCATGTTGGTGCAGCATGCCTATAAATAGGATTAGTAGGCATTCCTAATGGTAAAACACATGAGAAAGAAGTAAATCCACAGTACTCTACTATCCTCCTGCACTCCCATCCTTTCCTAATAATAATAAAAGCTATTCTTCCAACAATCATCTATTCTTCCAACAACCATTCCCATTTGGTCCAGACACTCCATTTTTCTATAGCATATTTCCCATATCCCATATTACAACTCATCTAGACACTCTATCAGCCTGTATCAGGGCAAATTGCCACTGCATTGAGGCATATAAACCTTGTACTGACTCCTTACTAAGCAATTTTTATTTTCATTTATTGCCCAAGGTGTATGAAGGTATATCACCACAGTATCAAGGATTGAACCCTATTGTCTTGTAATACACCCCATTCCTCTCTCTCTCTCTCTCTCTCTCTCTCTCTCATTGTCTCTTACCTTAAGCCGAAGGGGAAGGTGATCATGGCAGGAAGGAGGGGTGCTCCCCCCTCCTTATATCATGGCGAGGGGAGGGTTAACCCTTCCCCTATGCCCGTATGAAGGGGGTGCCGACCTCTTTGACTGGCGGGGTTGGGGAGCCGTTCGCGTGTGGGTACGGTCACAGCGCCTCCCCTGCCATGCTGTCCACAATGGCGGAGGAAGGGGCGGCACCTCCCTTCCTTCGTCAACAATGGCAGATCCTCACCATGTGAGGATCCGTGGACGAAATGGGGGTTCACATGTCTTAACATTTAGATTGTGGATCAATTAATTCGATCAAATAAATCAATTTGATCGGATCGAATAATATTATAATTATTTTTAATTTAATAATATAAATTTAATAAAATATAAATATTGATTCAAATGAAAAATTAAAAAAGTTTAAAAATCAGATTATAACGGTTTGAAACCTAGCCAGTTTAATGATTTTTTTATTTTTATTAAATTATATAAAAATTAATTTTAATAATAAAATTTGATCAAACTTATGACTAATTTTTTGATTGAATTGATTTGGCCAACCAATTCGATCCGATTTTTAGAACACTGGCCACAGTCACCATCCAAGTGTGCGGAGTCTTGACTAGTTCACACAATACAGGGCCATCCATTGTGGCATCCGCTACCTCCTACTTGGTCATTGACCTATGATCGCCACCTTGAGAGTTAAAACTTAGAATACAGCCCCTTCTCACTTTATTACCATTGATTTGATACACAATAAAGTCGGAAGGACTTGTTAATATGGATTGAATCACTACTCTAAAAGTCTTAAAGAGAGTTCCCAACCTAGAGATGAACGCAAATGGAAAAGCCTCTCGATCTACAGTCTCAAGTACCTTATCTTTACTAGGGTTTAATCCGAATAAAGATGACAGAAGAACTATGATCATTTCTTCCTTCACGATAAAGGAGGATTTATCTTTGAAGGTCCTTAAAAGAGTTCGCGACCAAATGATATACTATGACAGGGCCATAGTACTATCAATTATAGGACGTTGTATATCATATTTGTTGGTTGTCCTCTTAACCAAGGAGTGTAGAGACGCTGGTATGACATACAGGTGAAAGTGTAGGAGTACATTTCACCGAACGTGACTCTCATTTCCGGATACTCTACTGTCAAGAGTTAATCCGAGAAGATATAGGTATAAGTATCCTTCAGACCTGAAGATCACAACCAGTGGCTTACAAGAAACTCATTGTACTTAGGTGCCGGACCACCTGGATTTCTAATCCAGCTACGAAATCCAGTACTTGTGGTAGTCAGTTGTGGATTAAGAGAATTTGACCTATCCCGTTAAAAGGAGAAATGCAATTTAGCAAGACCTTGGCCAAGGCACTTCATGTGAAAGTCAATGATCACTAAAATTGAAATCACTTTATGGATTTGCTGTTTAGAGTTGACAGGCTCTTAAGCCATCCTTAGCATTTGTGGTCAAGAGGATAAATTATACGGTAACTATTTCTTAGGGTTCTTGGAGTTTGCTCGGCAACTCTTCGACCTATCCGGACGTCGGGTTCCATTGCTAGATGGGCACATCGATTAGTATAGAAAATTATTTCTATGCTATCGGCTTAGGTTCGAACCTAAAGAGTCACACGCATAGAAGTTTCCTAGGATGATCTATTTGCTGATCAACGATTGAGAATCATATATGATTTAATTAATCAATTTGATTGATTGAATTATCTCAATTGGATTAAGTACAAGTGAATAAGATTCAATTTGTTTAAGTCTACTAGAAGGACTAATCAATTTCAAATATTGATTTGAAATTAGATTTGATTTAGATTTAAATAGATTCAGGATTAGCCAAATTTGATTTGAGCTAGGACCATGATCTATATTGGTTTAATCCAATAAATTCAAATTAGCTTAAAACCAAAAATCCAAACCCCATGTGTGAAAAAGGTTTTCTCGCATGATGAGATAACTAAAATCTCATCTCATGAGAAATTAAATTCTATGCAAATTTAATTTATAACTTTTAGTCTTCTTCAAATGATTCCCAAGTTCAAGAAAAATAAATTTTGCTAAAAGGTGCCTCTTTGGAAGAGCACTCCACACAACTCTCCGTGCATTGATAAGTGTGTGAATTAATGTGCCTCTTTGGAAGAGCACTCCACACAACTCTCCGTGCATTGACAAGTGTGTGAATTAATGTGCCTCTTTGAAGAGCACTCCACACAACTCTCCATGCATTGACAAGAGTGTAAATTAATGTGCCTCTTTGGAAGAGAACTCCACAACTCTTCATTCATTGATAAGTGTGTGAATTTAATATGTCTCTTTGGTTTTCACAAAAACAACGGAATTCTAAATGTTAGAATTCAATATGCTGGCTAATATGAAACTATAAATAGAGGACATCCCTCACCAGATAACACAACACAAGATCAAAAGAGATCAAAAAAATTCTAAACAGTTAGAACCAAGTGTTATAGTTCTAAGAGTTAGAACAGAAAATTCTGGTGTGATTTTAGTGTTAGCAAAAGCTTGGTGGATCTTGGAGGAAGATTGAAGTGGAAGAATTCAAGATCAGCAAAATTATTTTTCGCGAGCTAGCACTCCGGGAATCCGATCATTTGAGGGTTTCGCATGGACAATACTAGAGGCCAGACGATTGAATGGTTGCAGAGCACAAAGGATTTACCTACTGTTCTTAAGGTGAATGATTTGATCCTTAGATCTTAAGGCAGGCTTCAAGATGAGTAGTATGACTTCTCATCTTGAAGACTAAGATATGATCTTAATTATTTAATTTAAATGCAATACTTAGATCAAACGATCTTATAATATAAGGAAAAATATGATCTTGATGCATGTTAGAAAGATTAATATATAATCTTTATATTTGCATTGATAATTGTTATCAAATTTTAAAATATGCATGCTCGGGGATTAACTCTCCCAACAACATCTATATTCAATTTTTTAATATTTCTTTCTAATATGTTTGTATCTTCCTCATCATCAATCTTTCTTGAACTCGATGCTAAAGATTCATCAAAAACTATATGAATAGATTCTTCTACAATTAAGTTTCTTTTGTTAAACACTCTGTAGGCTTTGCTAGATGTTGAATATCCTAAGAATATGCCTTCATTTAATTTTGCATTAAATTTTTCTAGATTATCTTTACCATTATTATGAATGAAACATTTACAACCAAATGCATGAAAATAACTAATGTTTGGTTTTCTATTTTCCATAGTTCATAAAGAGTTTTCTTAAGGATTGGCCTAATTAAAGCTCTATTAAGAATGTAACATGCCGTGTTTATAGCTTCGCCCAAAAGTACTTTGGTAGGTTGCTTTCACATAGCATGGTACGGGCCATGTCTTCTAAAGTTCTATTTTTTCTTTCTACAACTCCATTTTGTTGTGGTGTTCTAGGTGCAGAGAAATTATGATGGATACCATTTTCAATACAAAAGTTTTTGAATAAATGATTTTCGAATTCAGTGCCATGATCACTTTAAGAGACACTATGGTGTTGTTTTTCTCATTTGTGACCTTCTTGAAGAATTTTCAAAAATATTGGAAAGGTCTCATCTTTATGAGCCAAAAACAATACCCAAGTGTATCTAGAATAATATCTACAATCACAAGACCATATTTCTTTCCTCCTATACTAGTGGTTCTAGTAGGTCCAAATAGATCCATGTAAAGTAGTTCAAGTGACCTAGAAGTGGAAACAATGTTTTTAGTTTTGAAAGAGTTTCTAGTTTGTTTTCCAAATTGACATGCATCACAGATTTTGTTATTTTCAAAATCTAGTTGTGGAAGGCCTTTTACTAAATCATTCTAATTAATTTTGAAATTAGGTGTGTGCTTGCATGACCTAATCTATGATGCCATAACCATCCAATCTCATTCATATTAGCATTACTAGCAACTAAGCAATGATTATTAGTAGACAAATTATCTAAATCAATCAAGTATACATTGTCATTTCTATTTCCAATAATATAATGCTATTATCAATGGGATTAGAAATAGTGCAAATAGAAGCTTCAAATGATACTTTGAAACCTTTATCACACAATTGGCTAATACTAATTAGATTATGCTTTAAACCATTAACATATAATACATTTTCAATAAATATGGAGGGAGTTATTTGAACTTTACCAAATCCCATGATCTGGCCTTTGCCATTATACCAAACGTAACAACTCCTTCCTTTTTGCTTTCAAGGGTGATGAATTGATCCTTGTCACCCGTCATGTGTCTTGAGCAGCCACTATCGAGATGCCACTTTCGCTTTGATCTTTTGGCCGTAAGACACTCCTGCAAAAATGATCAAGTCTTATATTTAGGTACCCAAGCCTTCTTGGGTCCTTCATGGTTAGTAGCAAAAAAGATTGTTCCTTTTGAAACCCATATTTTCCTTCCTTTAACAATTAATTTCTTGTTACTATTTCTTGTATTACATTCGTAGGATTTATGGCCTTTTTGTTGCAATAATGACATAAAACTTCATTTTTATCTTGTTCTTTTCTAAAGAATTTTTTGACATATTTTGTTTTATGTTAGGCCTATAACCTAAGCCTTATCAAATATAGCTCTTTGATTGCTCAATAATAAATTAAGTTTTTCAGAACTATATGTAAATTTATCAACTATATTTTTATATTTATCAACTTCCTTCTTTAATCTATCATTTTCATTGGAAATTGATCCTTTTTCTTCAGTCAAAGCTTCATTTTCTGATTTCAATTTTTCAACTTCATGAGTAAGATCATTTTTTAAATCCTTAACTTCAAGTGTTAAATCATTTTCTCTTTACATAGATTTAAGTTTTTTTTTTAAAAACTTGTTTTTCTTTTTCAGAATTTTAAAATCATTGACTAATTCATTGAAAGCCTCATATAATTCATTAAATGTAAAATCATCATTGAGGGTTTCGGTACTTACTTCGTCGTCGTTGTTTGCCATAAAGCAAATGTTGGCAACTTCCTTTTGTTCCTCCTCGGAAGAGGATTCTTCACTATCACTCCATGTTGCAACATAAGCCTTCTTCTTCTTCTTGTAGACTTTCTTCAGTTGAGGACAGTCATATTAGAAATGCCTCGGTTTCTTACACTCATAACATATCAAGGGCTTTTTCTTTTTCTTTTCCTTCTCTTTCTCTTTTTCTCCTTTCATTTTTGTTCCAGACTTTTTCTTGTGAAGGGTCTCCTTCTTTGCATGAATTTTTTAAATTTTCTAGCAAGGAGTGCAGTCTCCTCATCATCATCACCATCACTGCAGTTTTCCTCACTTTCTGCAGCCTTTAGAGCAATAGTTTTCTTCTTCTTGACTTCCTCCTCTTGATGTTGCTTCATAGTCAGCTCATGAGTCATCAAGGATCCAAGTAGCTCCTCCAAAGGTAAAACATTTAAATCCTTGGCTTATTAGATTGTAGTCACCTTCACTTTCCATGATCTTGGAAGTGACCTAAGAATTTTACGCACAAGTTTAGAATTAGTATAAGTCTTACCAAGACTTTTCAACCCATTTACAATATCAGTGAATCTTGTGTACATGCATGTAATAGTTTCAGTTTGTTCCTTGCTAAATAGTTCATATTTACGCACCAAGATATTATTAGTTCAGATCAAATAAGATCAAGCCCGAATCAATTTCAATCTAAAATATTATAATATGATCAGCTAGATCAAATGTTGATCTCTTTTCATTTGATCAAACCGAATCAAGTCCAATCTAGAGCAATGCTCCACAAGATTAGTTTGAATGAAACGAAGATCAAACTTGAATTAAGTTTAATATGCTGCATTTGTTTAAAAATCGGGTTGGATCAAACCAATGTCAATTCTGAATCAAGTCGAATCTCAAGCATTGGCCCAAGTTCGGGTTAGATCAAACTAAGATCGGACCTAAATAAGATCTCATACGGAGCGTTGCTCCAAGATTGAAATTAGATCAAACTTAAATCAAACATTAGTCAAGTCCAACGTGGAGGATCGTTTCAAGATTGTGTTGGATCAAACTTAGATCAAACCTCAATTAAGTACAATCTCGAGCATGCCTCCAATATTGATAGATCAAAGTTAGATCAAATTAGATAGACCAAATTCGAATCAAGCACAATCTAGAGAGTTACTTTGAGATATTTTTCAACATTGGGTTGAACCAAGTTCAAGTTACATCGAACCAAGTCAAACCCAAATCAGATCCCATCTAGACAATTGCTTCGAGATTGGGTCGGATAAAATTTACATCAAACATGAATCAACTTCAATTTAGAGTGTTGAATCAAGATATGGTTAAATCAAATTAAATCAAACACAAATCAAGTTCAATCTAGAGCACTTATGTAATATCGGTTTGGTTAAAATTAAGATCAATCCTAAATAAAGTTAAATATAGAGCATTGTTCAAAGATAGGGTTTGATGGAGCTAAGTTCAGACCAAATAAAGTTCATTCTCGAGCGTTACACCAAGATTGGGCGAAATCAAACTAAAATCAAGTTCAATCGAAGCATTACTCCATGATTGGATTAGATCTAACCTACATCAAGCTAAATGAAGTTCAATCTGGAGCGTTGCTACAAGATCGGGCCAAATCAAGGCTAAATCAATTTGAATTTGGAATGTTGCTCTAAGTTCGGATTGGATCAAACTTAGATCAAACCTTCTGAGTCAAGTCCAATTGGAAGTGATGCTCCAAGATCGGGTCGAGCCAAACTTAGATCAAATTTCAAAATAAGTCCAATCTAAAGCATTGCAACAAGACCAGGTTAGATCAAATTAGATCCACATGAATCAAATCTAATTTGCAGCATTGCTCTAAGAAAAGGTTGGATCAAACCCAAATCAAGTCAAATCGAGAGCGTTGCTCGAGGATCGAGTTGGATCAAACTTATATCAAACCCGAATCAAGTCCAATCTGGATTCTATTGTTATATCGAATTCAATCAAACTTTGATCAAACCCCAATCAAGTTCAATTTAAAGCATTGCTCTAAGATCAGGGTGGATTAAATCAAACCTGGAACAAATCAAATATGTAACATTGCTCTAAGATCGGGTTCAACTAAACTTTGATCAAATCAGAATTAAGTTCAATATGGAGCCTTGATCTTAGATTGAGCTTGATCAAACCAAGATCAAACACAAATCAAGTCCAATGTAGAGCATTCCTCAAAGATCGTATTGGATCAAACTTATATCAATCTCGAATTAAGTAAAATATGTTGCATTCCTCCAAGATTGATTTGGTTCAAACTCAAATCATGAATCAAATGCAATTTAATGCAGTTCCAAGATAGGGTAGTTCAAACTTAGGCCAAACCCAAATAAAGTTCGATATGGAGCATTTCTCTAACAACATATTTCAGCTAGCTAAGAGAGGAAGAAAGCTAGCTCCTCAGTAACTATTTTCATGAAGTCCATGGTTTTAAAATTTACAAAATGCCACTGACAGCCTTCACTGGGATTTACAGGAATGCCATGCAATGCTTTGAGAAATAATTTTTATATGATAAATTATCAAATATAGATTTAGTCATTTAAGAAATGAATGATCAAACATTGAAGAACCATGAAAAAACATTTGGGCTTGAGGAAAAACATTTGGAATACAAATCCATTGGCTCATTTGAAAATATTTTTCCTGCTATAAGGAACAATACAATAGTTCATGTAAAGGTAGTTTTAGTCATTTATAAAAAAATATTTTATGAATTTATATTCTAATAGAAAAAGATAGTCACTTAAAAAAAGAATTATAATAAAAAGAATTTGTATTTCTCTAAACTTTTGCTAATATTATCAAGACAAACCAAATATTATAATCTAGAATCCTGAGTAATCTAATTACCAAGTACAAGATTATCAAGAATATAAATTCTAATAATATTATATTATCACAAAACAAAGACCACCTGAATGCATTTGCACTTCCCTTCTGAAATAAAAAAATTGTAATTGATCTCCTAATTATGATTTAATTTGTATTTCATCATTGTCATTTAAATAAACTCCACCAAGGCCATTTCCAAGTATGAGTAAAGGAGAAGGATTGCGTTAGGTAGCTGACAGCGTACAACGTCATCAGATCCTTTAAAAATGAATCTATTAAATTAATTTATGCAAAGAGCTAGAACATCCCCGTTAAGAAAGCAGAGTGGAGAAAGCAAATTCATGTAGCCGACCCCATGTAGTTGGAAAAAGGCTTAGATGAGTTGAGTTGCATTGTCATTTAAATAGTTATTAAAAATTAATAAAAAAATAATTACATGACTATCACGTGACCACTCTTTAGTTAGATAGGTTTTGATTAAATCTTTGATTAAATTAGTATATGTTATTTTATGATTATTTTTAACATTTCTTGATCTACTCTTTTGTGGTCACATGGTAATCATATGACCATTTTTTCATTAACTTTAATGCTTATTTAAACCTAGTGGTAAAGTATAAACTAAATCATAATTAGAGGGAAATTCTTTTAGTTTAGAAAGGAAAGTGCAAATACACACTATTTCAAGGGGCTAAGTAGAATTAATCTTAAATATTAAAAATATAAATATTTTAAAAAAATTAAATGGTAAGAGATAACATTAAGTAAAAGATAAATTAAGATAATATTATGTTTAACTAGCTATTTTCTTTAAATAGTTTTGAATGTTATGTAATATTAAGAAGAATTACGAGAGTAAATCTAGATTCATTTCTATGTACGACTTCATGTGGTGCAGCATGTGGTGCTGCAAAACTTTTCCTTCGGTCTAGTCCAATACTACTGGATTGTGTCCATATTCTCGACCCTTCATTGCATTCCACCTGTCCATAGGACGAATCAATACATCAGACTGCTCCTAGTTGCGTACTAATGCATGAGGAAAATCACAATTTTCATCAAGAACCGATGCCACCTTACCAACCATCACCACCCACTTCCCAAACAAAAAAAACAAAAAGAAAGAATTTTGATTTAAATGAGTCCCATAATTCAATCTGATGAGTCCCATAAACAATAAACCACAATGTTATATAGTGAGCACTACGAAATAAAGAACAAAGAACAAAGATAAACCAGAAAGCCAAAAAAAATAAAAATACTGATGCAAGAGCAAAGACTATGATGCGGGCTGAGTCTTGCCATCCTTCTCAAACTGCTTCAAATCCCACGTCCCACCGACCCTTCTCGGGTCTTCGAAACCGACCCTTCTCGGGTCTTCGAACGCAAGAATCACCGCCTTCACCGCCATTGGAGCCCGGAGACTCCGGCTCCAGAGGAATAGCCTCTTCCTTCTTCTCTTCTACGGTAGTAGAGCCCACCTTCCCTATCCCTTTTCCCATGCATCACGTGAGACGTGAGAAAGAGAAAGCAGGATGAGTTTTTGAGAGAGGTTGGGACATGCTGTTTCATTCGAGAAGACAAGATAGAGAACTTTTTCGCATTCTTTTCTCTGTTCCTTTGGTGAGAGCATGGAGCTTGCAAATCCCTGAACCTTATCGATGAACAGGGACGTTAGTCATGGAAGCGCCAGCCAAGATTTAATTATGGAGGTTAGATATGGAGCCGGTCCATCTTTACCTGATCTATAATTTCCTTTTAAATACTATCCTTTATTATTATAATGATTTAGTCATATAGATTGGGTATTCATGGTTACATCTCCGTATCGAGGCTTCAACATAATTATAAATTTGGTAGCCTCAACGCATACGCATAATGCTCGGATCCCCGTGCTGAAGATATAAGTCATCACCGATTACTGTGTTGATACATATACCATCTTGCAATTAATCTCGTAAGAGACGTGGAGATTGATTGTAATTATCCAAAAGATCTGGCTCGAAAAAAGCTAATTGAAAAGTATTAAGTTAGGGGCTTTGATTCGTAAGTATTCAAGTTTTATTTTCTTTTTTAGTGCACAATCATTATGAGACTAGATGCAAACTGACATAAATCCTCATAAATTTTCTTATATAAGTCCAAGTATTTTTATTAGATCAAGAATCTAATCACAAACATTATAAACGGTCATAATCCATACAAAAAATCCAGTGCTACACAGTTTTTTTAAGTCTTTACTTCTTTAATATCATTGGTAACAACACAAGTTTTTAATTAAAAATAAATAAATAATATTTATTAGTCCTTACATTATACTTAAGATTTGCTAACAAATGAGAGACTAAAAGCACACATTACATGAGTCCTCACATTAATGACCTGCTAAGAAGCCAAAATAAATGAGTAGTTCAGTGCTTTCAGTTCCTCAAGTGCCAAAGACCTCAACTAGCCCATTTTACATTTTTGAAAATGTATTTAATTGTTTACTTTTAGAATCCCACACCTTATACGCTTGGCATTGAAGAAAGAAAAAGAATGAAGGGGCATTGAAGAACATTTTTCTCCTTGAACAATGGATGCATTATGCCACTAACCAGGCTTGTAAACATGAAGGCAAGTCCTCCTGATTGCTCCAGAGTCTCAGGCCAAAATCTTTTATTTGCTTTGAAATAATAAATGCAGCAAAAATCTTTACCTCGGTGGTGGAACCCTTCGCATGGGTGGGTGGGGCTCAATCGTGGCTCCACGCAAAAAGCCCGTGGCTTGACCGCTGAAAACACCCCTCCACCGTACCTGGAGGTGCGTATTCTCTCTTTTTCCTGCTTCAGGGGAGCTCTCGTCCCTTCTCGTCGTCCTCTCTCCCAAATGGCGCTCGCCATCGCTTCTTGGGGAGCGAGCAAGTTATCTCTCTCCATGGAGCGACCGCGGAGCAGCAGAAGCAAACCAAGAGGAGCTCTAAACCCTTCAGCTCCTGCTGTTCCCCCAAGAGCTCCTCTCACCACCAGTTTCGTGTCCCCTTCGTCGGCCGGACCCTCTCGGGCGAACTTTTCTTCGGTCAGAGTTCCCGCACTCCCCCCTTCTTGTTGTGGCAGCAAACAGCATGTTGCCACCCCGGTCTTCTCTCCAGAAAGCCCTCTTAGTTATTTATCTATTAATCTACCGAGCTTATTGCTGCACTGTTTCGCGTTCAAAATTACTCTCTAGTTTGAACGGGTGTTGCGTGATTGATGTAGTAATAGAGATTAACGTAGCAACTTAAGAGAAGTTCTATGCAATGGCTGCGTGATGAAGATCTAAGCAAACTTACATAACGGTAATAGAGATTAGAATGTTAAGGTGAAACGAAATAGCTATGAAACCTAGAGAATAGAGTGGGGAATGACTATATAAAAGAAGTTGTAATAGAATGATGAAGAACCGATTGGGATGATGGTATGGGAATGTACAACGAATGCCCGAGGAGACTGAGGAGACGAAGATGTAATGTGAAGTGGATGGCAGTTGTTGGAAAGGAGTTGCGGCAACACAAGAGGTAGCTCTTAAAAGAAATGATTGGTGAATGAAAATTCATGAAGCTAGCACAAAGTAGCTGGGAGATACTACTCTATTACTTGGTTGCAAGAAACTATTTCTTCTTTGAGCAATTTGTTTTGATTGGTTGTTCTCTTACTTGTGGATCTATGCGATGACCTGAATAACTAATGTTATGTTTATGTTAATTATGTAGACATGGGTAACAATAATTGTTATTTTATTGCTTGTTGGATAATTAAGGACCTGAAGATTTTAACTTGGTTTTGAACATTATACTTTTGCTGTAGCCTCCATGTACATTGAATCTTATATGCAATTCCTACTTTAAAAAATGTGCCCCTATTTCTGTTATCAGGTCATCCCTTTCTTGAGAGAAAGTGCATGGGAGCAACCACCTCCAGATCTGCCATCTTACCTATATAAAAATCGAATTGTTTACTTGGGCATGCCTCTTGTCACCTCTGTAACAGAGCTGATCCTTGCAGAGTTTCTTTACCTTCAGCATGAAGATGCTGAGAAGCCAATTTATCTTTACATTAATTCAACTGGCACATCTAAGGTAAAATCTTTTTTTGTTTTATGCTTCTACCAGCATACAAATCTATAAGTGCATTTTTTAGACTATATTGTTATAGGAGGTGTTGGCTTTGGAAATTTACAAAAGGTAGAAATCTTATATTGATCAAAGAAATACCTGACAATACCTATGAAATTTGCAGTCTCCTGCATTTAGGATTTGTGAGCCTAATTTGGGGTTTTAGTGATGTCTATATTATTGGCATCTGAAATACTCCAATTAGTTCTATTATCTTTTCGGCATGCAATCATTTCTTTGTTAAAGGAAAAGAAGACTTGATGAATTTCTTTCACCCAAAATTCCTTCTTACATCAGTGTAAAGTACCATTCAGGAGTGAAAAAACATGTACTTGTTGTTTCTCTCAATTTCATTTTACTTCCTGGACCAGGCAATTTGTATGACTCAAGTAGTTATTGATATTCTATTGCCCTAAGTTAGTGGCTTATGTGCGAATATGAGATATTCTATTTCCAATATCTAATAGATGATGTCATGATAGAGTGCCTAAAACTTAATACAAAGCTGAGGGCTTGTTGTATTATCACAAGGGAATAAATATTAATGGTTCAGCTTGTGCTTGCAAAGGAAGTTGCTCGAGGGAATCATATTTTTGGCTTTGTTGTAATGCACTACCATGTTCTTATCACAAACCTTTTATATTTCTTGTGGTATTTAAATTCACATACCAGCGATTCACAAATCTGTCACATTTGTTAAATTTTCTATTTTAATAATTTGTTTAATGATAAGTTTATGCATGAGCAGGATTGAATCAGGCTATCTGTTACCTAGGTAAGCTTATGGTCATAATTGTAACCATCAAACCTTGTGCGAACTCTTTGAGTTTAGTTTTGTGAATCCTTATTCACCAATAGATGCTATGAGGGGAAACCTCTGGTGTCATGATGTTACTGTCAGCATTGCTAAATCCTTTTTCACATATTCCATTCATCTTAACTAAACAAGCATTTAAGAATAATTCTTAGCCTTTCAAGGTAGATTTTTTTTAAAAAAAGAAACTGTAGCTAAGGAAAATTTATTCATGTGCTTGAATGTTTATGACGAATATTTATGATGAATTTCACCCAGCATTTTTTTTCTGTATAGCTTCTCTTCTTTGGGGTTATACTGTAGTTGATGCCTTATGGTGACTGACTTGTATAAAGTCGATCAACTTTTTGTCCCACCCTTTTGCTTATATATTCAGTTTTATGCTATTTACAAAAGTCCAAGATTTTGTCATTCCTCACTGCTGGTACAGTTTTCATTGTAAGAGTATTCGTTACAATTAATATTAACCTTGATGGGGGACCGGGGTGGAAGAGAGGGTCAAGGTGGTTTTGGTTAATGGCATATCCCTCCCATCGATCTCTCTCACCTGGTCATTGTGGTGAACCATTTATGATTCAGATCATTTACCTGATTCGGGTTGACCCATGCCTGTAAGGATATCAGTATGACTGATTTAGGTGCCACTTAACTGACTTAATCTTGTTTCATTCTACCGATTTCATAGATTCAGTGAGAGAATTGATTAGTCAATTTATCTTCATATTATTAAAATCCTCTAAAATTATTAGGTCCTTAAAATGAAATAGTTATATGATAACTAGATTATAGCCTCCCATTAAGGTGGATGATAATGAGTCGATGTCTTGATAATCATTGGAGGCACTCCATGCCTGGTGCTTGTCAACCATCAAAATTATTATTCATTATATGATAAGTCAGCGTAACTATTAAATAAACATTCAGTGAGCCAAGCTTCACTCGGGCTTGGTTGTCTATTGATAGGTTACACTGATTATATCATTTAATGGTTGGACCTAACCAAACTTTCAGTGGAGGCACTTCATGCCTGCTGAAGAGGTACATGGGGCAAAACTGAACACTAAGAATTGTTTGGCGAAACAATTGGTTTTGAACCTACTCTTAGATGCATATGGGTTAGCCAAGCTTTACTTGGGCCTGTATGTAGTTTATGTAGATCTTAGTGCCGCTAAAGAATTAAGAATAATTCTTCGAATTGGGGTGTAGAGGCTGCCAATTTGAACAAAATAGTGAAAGAATCTTTAGACTAAAGTCCAAGTCTTTAGACTGAATCAATTTATATACTAATAAACTTTAGTTTTTCCTTATGCAGAACATGGCTACTAATTTATCATTAAGGTCCCTATTGGATAGTGACAAATTGAATGGTTCCAATTTCAATAGCTGGTTCAGAAAACTTAAGATCGTTCTTGAGCATGAGAGGATTCTATATATTCTGAATAATCTTGCACCAAAGATACCTGATGCAAACACCCAAAGTTCTGAGAGAGACACTTATCAGAAGTGGCTCAATGATAGAACTAGTGTGCGTTGTATCATGTTAGCAGCAATGAACGATGAATTCGGTCGTCGGTTCGAGAATGCTCAGCCAAAAGAAATCATTCAAGCGTTGAATGAATCTTTTAAACACACCCGACGATGTTGAAAGGCACAAGACTAGTTGTGCTATTTTAATGCTCAAATGAGAGATGGATCTCCTGTCACTGATCATGTATTGTACATGATCGAGAAGATAGAACTCCTAAGCAAGCTCGGCTTTCCCTTACATGAGCAGTTGGGAAAAGATGCGATCCTGAATTCCTTACCTCCATCCTTCCGACCTTTCCTTACTCATTTTCGAATGACAAAGCCTATAGTCAACTACCACGGTTTGTTGGGGTTGTTACAGAACTTTGAGAAGGATAACCAGCTCTCTAAGGGTTTGGTTAATGTGGTTGAAGGATCTAAGGTAGGGCATAAACCCTTTGGAAAGGAAGAAAAAAAAGAATAATAAAAGGGTGCAACATGCTAGGACATCTATAAGGGGTCAGATGCAGAAGAAGAAAGTTGATTAAAGTCAAGCTGAATGCTTTCACTGCAAGATGCAAGGGCACTAGAAGAGGAACTATCCTCTTTATATTGCCACACTTGATCCAAACAGGCCAAAGAAGAAAAAGGAGCAAGATGTTGCTCAACAAGGTATTTATATGATAACACCTTATAATTTTTCTATATATGATAATCAGACCTGGGTATTGGATACCGGGAGTCCTTTTAACATTTGCAATTCATTGCAGGGACTACAGGTCAGCAAAGATTTGAGGACAATGAAAGATTCCTAAATGTCGGCGATGAAAGATTAGTTCCAGTACTGGCATTAGGAGTTCTTGAAATAGTTTTCAATAGAAATATCATTATACTAAATGATTGTCATTTTTGCCCAACATTCTTATTGAACGTAATTTCTGTAGGCCTTCTGGCCAAAAATAATTATGAAATTTCAATAAAGGATGTTACTTTGAATATTATTATGAATGGAGTCACTGTAATGACTGGGCATTTATCTAATGGCATTTATATATTATCACAGCCTGTGAATGTAGTGTACCAATCAAGTAAGCGCCCTAGAACAACTGATGTCACAGATATTTATCTTTGGCACCATCGGCTGGGTCATATCAACAAGAATAGATTAAACAGGTTAACTCAGGAGGGCATCCTTCGAGTTGATGATTGTGAATCATTAACTACCTGTGAATCATGTCTTCTTGGTAAAATGACCAAGTCATCTTTTATTGGAAAAGGTGAAAGAGCCAAAGAGCTATTGGGTCTAGTACATACTGATGTATGTGGACCAATGAGTACTTGTGCCAAAGGTGGATACTACTACTTCATTACTTTTATAGACACCTTTCTAGGTTCGGTTATGTCTATCTTATGTGACATAAATCTGAATCGTTTAAATGTTCAAACTATATCATAAAGAAGTAGAAAAACAAACTGGAAAATGTATTAAGACCCTTCGATCAGATCGAGGAGGCGAATACCTTTCCAATGAATTTGTGACATATTTAAAGGAGAATGGGATTCTCTCCCAATGGACTCCTCTGGAACACCGCAACATAACGGTGTGTCAGAAAGAAGGAATCGAACTCTGTTAGACATGGTTCGGTCCATGATGGGTTTTGCAAGCTTGCCAATATCATTTTGGGGATACGCATTAGAATCAGCTTGTCATATTCTTAATAAGGTTCCAAGTAAGTCTGTTTCTAAAACTCCACATGAGATGTGGTATGGACATAAACGGTTATTACCTATCTGAGAGTCTGGGGGTGTCCGGCTTATGTGAAACGTGCAAAATCAGACAAACTTGAACCCAAATCTGATAAATATTTTTTCATCGGCTATCCGAAAGAAACAAAAGGATATTACTTCTACAATACTGAAGAACAAAAGTTATTCATTAGTAATAGAGCAGTTTTTCTTGAAAAGGAGTTCCTTAGTGAAGGAACAAATAGCTCTAATGTTGAACTTGAGGAAGTTCATCAAGTAGAAGGAACAACATAAACCAGTGAACCCCTAAATCTGAGTTGATTAGATCAAACTCAAAACCCATTTTAGATGCACCATTAAGGCGATCTGGTAGAGTACCACATCAACCGGACAGATACTTGGATTTCTTAGTCCAAAACGATGATCCTGTTGAACTCGATGAGAACAACGAGGATCCGATTACCTATATGGATACTACGCAAAGGACTGACTCTAATAAATGGCTTGATGCCATGAAATCCGAACTTGATTCCATGAAGGACAATAATGTATGGACATTAGTTGACCCACCCGAAGGGATAAAACCCATAGGGTGTAAATGGGTTTTCAAGAGGAAAAGAGGCGCAGACGGAAAGTAGAGACCTATAAAGCACGTCTGGTTGCTAAGGGGTATCGTCAACATTATGGTATTGACTATGACGAAACGTTTTCTTCTGTGGCAATGCTGAAATCCATTCGGATTATGCTAGCTATAGCAGCACACTTCGATTATGAGATTTGGCAGATGGATGTTAAAACCGCTTTTCTAAATGGTGATTTAGAAGAATAGGTGTATATGATAAGCCTGAAGGTTTTATATCTGAAGACGAGTCTAAAGTGTGCAGGCTACAGAAGTCTATTTATGGACTTAAGCAAGCATCAAGGAGTTGGAACATACGATTTGATAAAGTGATCAAATCTTATGGCTTTATTAAGAATAAAGAAGAACCTTGCATTTATAAATGGGCTAACGATTTTGTTATTGTATTTCTTGTATTATATGTGGATGATATTCTCTTAATCGGGAATGATATCCCTGCATTACAAGGAATAAAGACATGGTTATCATCACAATTCTCCATGAAAGATCTGGAGAAGCATCATACATCCTAGGGATAAAGATCTATAGAGATAGATCTAAGAGGATGCTAGGTTTATCCCAATCTACGTACATTGACACAGTGCTAAAGATGTTTAGTATGGAGAATTCCAAGAAAGGCTATCTTCCGATAGGCCATGAAATTCATATTTCTAAGAAGGATTGTCCGACAACTCCTAATGAAAGAGAACGTATGAGTCATATGCTTCGGCAGTAGGATCGATTATGTACACCATGACATGTACAAGACCAGATGTGGCATACTCACTAGGAGTAGTGAGTAGATACCAATATGATCCAGGAGAAAAACACTGGCAAGTTGTTAAGATAATCCTTAAGTATTTGAGATTACTAAGGACCAGTGGTTAGTCTATGGAGAGTCTGATTTGAAACTTGTTGGATATACTGATTCCAGTTTTCAATCAGATCATGATGATAGCAAAAGTGTATCGGGTTTCGTGTTTATCCTAAATGGTGGAGCTGTTTGCTGGAAAAGTTTCAAGCAACATACAATGGCAGATTCGGTGTGCGAGGCAGAGTACATCGCTGCATCAGATGCTGCGAAAGAAGCTGTATTGCTGTAAAAGTTCATCTCCGAGCTTGGAGTGACACCTTCCATAGATGAACCAGTCCTGTTATACAGTGACAGCACTGGTGCCATAGCTCAAGCAAAGGAACCACGAGCACATCAGCGCACCAAGCACATACTGCGCCGGCTTCATCTTATTCGAGAGATAGTAGACCGAGGTGACATAAATCTTCAAAAGATTGATGGAAAGGAAAACCTAGGTGACCCATTTACTAAAGCACTCAGCATCAAGGAGTTTGACAACTATAAGTTGAAGATGGGTATTAGATACTGTAATGAGTGGCTTTAGGCTAAGTGGGAGTTTGTTGGGAATTATATCCTAAAGCCAATCATTTGATGATTGTGCTGATGTAAATTGGATATAAATTGATATATAATAAAAGTTATTTGGCAGTTTATTCATTACAAGAACATCTTCTTAATACTCCTGAAAGTAATGAAGCCCTTAGGATCTTCCTCATGATAAAGGAGGATTTATCTTAGAAGGTCCTTAAAAGAGTTCGGGACCAAATGATATACTATGACAGGCCATAGTACTATCAATTATAGGACGTTGTATATATATTTGTTGGTTATCCTCTTAACCAAGGAGTGTAGAGACACTGGTATGACATACAGGTGAAAGTGTAGGAGTACATTTCACCGAACGTGACTCATTTCGGATACTTTGCTGTCAAGAGTTAATCCGAGAAGATATAGGTATAAGTATCCTTTAGACCTGAAGATCACAACCAATGGCTTACAAGCAACTCATTGTACTTAGGTTCCAGACCATCTGGATTTCTAATCCAGCTACGAAAGGTTACTGGGTGCAGTCAAGTACTTGTGGTAGTCAGTTATGGATCAAGACAAAATTTGACCTATCCCATTAAAAGGAGAAATGCTTGTGTTTCAATTTAGCAAGACCTTGGCCAAGGCACTTCATGTGAAAGTCACATGATCACTAAAGTTGAAATCACTTTATGGATTTGCTATTTAGAGTTGACAGGCTCTTAAGCCATCCTTAGCATTTGTGGTCAAGAGGATGAATTATACGGTAACTGTTTCTTAGGGTTCTTGGAGTTTGCTCGACAACTCTTCGACCTATCCGGATGTCGGGTTCCATTGCTAGATGGGCACATCGATTAGTATAGAAAGTTGTTTCTATGCTACCAGCTTGGTTCGAACCTAGAGAGTCACACGCATAGAAGTTTCCTAGGATGATCTATTTGCTGATCAACGATTGAGAATCGTATATGATTTAATTAATCAATTTGATTGATTGAATTATCTCAATTGGGTTAAGTACAATTGAATAAGATTCAATTTGGTTTAAGTCTATTAGAAGGACAAGTCAATTTCAAATATTGATTTGAAATTAGACTTGATTTGAATTTAAATAGATTCAGGACTAGCCAAATTTGATTTGGGCTTGGACCATGATCTATGTGGGTTAAGTCAAATAAATTCAGATCAGAACCCAAACCTCTCGAATATGGAACTCATATGATGAGATGGCTAAAATCTCATCTCATGAGATAGAATTTAATGCATGACATTTATTTACCGAACGTCGGATTTATCCTCGTCTCTTTGGTTTTCTCGAACGACGGAACTAAACCAAACGCTGCGACTCCTTGGTTTTCTCCGAACATCGGAATTAAACCAAGCACCGTGCCTTCGGCGTCTCTTCGCTTTTGCCAAATGATGGATTCTTAAATGTCAGAATTAAATGTCAAGGCTAAATCGAGACTATAAATAGAGGGCATTCCCTCACCAGAGAACATAGAAAAAAAATAGAACAACAATACACGATTTGTCGTGATTGTAATTCTAAATTATCGTGGATTGTAATTCGAAAATGTTAGAATAAAAATCCTGATGATTCTGGTGTTAGTGGAAGCCTGGTGGATCTTGGAGGAAGATTCAAGTGAGAGGATTCAAGATCAGCAAAGCTATTTTTCCGCGAGCTAGCACTCCCGAAATCTAATCATTCGGGGCTTTGCGTGGACGATACTAGAGGCCGACGATTGAACGGCTGCAGAGCAATAAGGATTTACCTACTATTCTTAAGGTAAGTGATTTGATCCCTAGATCTTAAGGCAGGCTTAAGATAATAGTGTGACTAGTCATCTTGAAGATCAAGATATGATCTTGATTTTTATATGCATATTTTAGATCAAACGACCCTGAATATATAGGCAAAGATATGATCTTGATGCATATTAGATAGATTAATATGTAATCTTTTAATTTTTGCATTGATAATAGTTATCAATTTTTAAAATATGCATGCCTCGAAGACTTTCTCTCTACACTTGCCAACCCACCTTGACATCATATGGTTAACCAATTCTGATTTGACCATCTAAGAGATTCATGCTCAACCACGGAGCCTAATCTACTTCCATTTGGTTTAATCAAAGAGGACATGATCAACTACAACTATTTTTGATAACTAAATGGGTTAGAGCGACGTGAATGTGAAGCTAACACGACAACGGGACGGAAAGGCACAAATTCTTAAACAAAGAAAAAAAAGTAGGAATTTTTTCACTCAATTCTCGGAATAAGATGCTAGGCTGAAAATCCGAGACAACCTTTCGAACAAAAAAAAAGAGGCTTGTCTCCCGAAGTTTTATCGCCTTTTCCATTATTGTTGATAACTCTGGGATTTTTTTTTTCTCTTTTTTAGCTCCCAATTTTTTTCAGCTTCTTCATTTGTTGCCTTTTTCATTGGCTAGAATTTTTAAAAAAAAATTAAAAAATCAAACTTTAATTTCATCCGTTTAAAATACCTCATACTTTATTCTTCTATTATCTACTTATAATTTTAAACTTTTCTTTATTTATGGCATCAATTAAGTACAATCAAAATATTATTTAAAAAAAGATTTTTTTTTTTTTGAGGATTAGATGCTAAATTTGTGAAAAAAGGATTTGTTCCTCAACCCTTTTCGCTTTCTCCATTATTATTGTTGTTGGTCTCACCAAATGCCAGGCAAGAAAGTTGATAAGATTTCTAAATTCGTTAGCGTCACTATTTTGTTTCTCTTTCTGTCATTATTATCGCCACTAGCTTGAAGCTGAATCGTATCATTGCTAGGATATATGAGAATATTAATACATTTCATTATAAAGGGTAGCGACAATAATACCTTCCCAGCGCGAAGCGAGATGCTACCTAGCTAGTTGGAACAGATTTGACTGATATATTATTATCAGGATTGATGCATCGCACGCACACACTATATAGGTTTGCTGGGCCCAAACCAAACCAAAAGATTGAAGCTCCGTGTCTATCTGCAAGTTGGAATATATGATAACTTTCATCATAGACTTTTTTTTTCTTTTTAAAAAATTACTAGTAAGTATACTACTTTTTATTAGAAGTAGCATTGATTATATTGTCTGATGCGATGAAAAATTGTCATCACATCAATAAATGTGCTTAATGACTAGAGTCAAACTATCTGGTAGAGCTACAAAGCCGAACCATCTAGCCGAGCTACATAGCCGAATCATCTGGCCGAGCTATCTCAGTACCTCGAAAGGGACGAGCTATATCCGACCTCGGCATGGCCTAGCTATCTTAGTACCTCACCAGGATCGATCCTCATCCCTTCAACATAAGCGCCATTGCTGCTTCAAACCATGCCGTATATCTCAGAAGATGAACCATCATGATTGCAAGAATCATGAATGAGCCTCCCAAAACGAGAACGGGAGTCAAATACAGTGCTCTGTCCATGATCAATAAGATTCCAAATTCCTAATAAAGCGCCCGTCAGCTTCATCAACTATTAGGATTTCGGCCTTATGGATGCCAACTCCCTAAAACATGCCAAAAAATCAAGTAACGGCTTACCTCCTTAGTAGCATACAAATACCAAGTCTCAGGACCCCAGGTACGCTCTCAAAGGCAATTTAAGCTCAAAAAATAACTCTAGCAAAGGTCATTGCTCCTGAAAAATCATGCCAAGGAAGAAGATCCTTCTGCTGGAGCCTTCTTCTCTCATTGTTTGCTCAGAATCTTTACTGACTTGGATATTGGAGGGTCTTCCACAGGACCACCCCCTGTGATTCCTGCGTGAGGACTACCTTGTAGGTTCTCCCAAACGGAAGAGCGCTCTCCGGATCTCGATGTGCACCACCCTCAAGTCGAAGAACGGATTTTCGCAGGAATAGATTGGCGCTAGAGGAGAGCCCCAAGTCCCTCTGAAAACTTGAAACCAAGGAGACAAGGTTCCATACAAGAAGAACGTCCGTAATAGCCAACCGTAAGAGAGCAGTCACAGATGCTCCTGATCAGGCCACCTCTCAAAGGCCTGATCCCACCAATAACACGGCGCCTTCGCAACCATCGCCAACCGAGGTTCCTCCACCGTCAGCAACTCCGGTCACATAGGACCAGTTTGCCATGCTGGTCCAACTAGTTTAAGCCTTACTACAACTAGTGCAGGGACTTCATAGGGGTCTTCTTTTCGCTGCACCCACTCAGCAGCTTTCTGATGGAACAGTCACCCCGGTCCTACCGATGGTCCCTCCACCCAACCCACTGAAAGCCACCAGCCTCCCATGATAGCTTGGCTATAGAGAAGTTGAACTGGCACCATGGAGGGGAGGAGATAGGAGCCTGCCCAGATCCCATCGGGCTGTTCCTTACCTCCAGTATTCTCTCGCCATAATTCAATGCTGCAGCAGCGATCCCACATCCCATTTCTCCAATTGCTCAGGATAACGGGCTGCGACGACAACTACGCGCGCCAAACCTACCGGCGAATAGCGCTATTAAAAAGCTTGCCCACATCGAACCCTACCATGTATGGCCAAAAAAAGAGAAGAACCAGTTTGAAATGGTTCGGTGCAAGGGCTCACCCCTTAGATGAGGACATCAAAGAGATACCATGCCTCAAGGATATAGAATTCGGATCATCTTCGAGCAATGAAGACTTTCAAGGGATATAGTACCCTGAAGACATGGAAATAGATTAAACCCCAAGTATATTATGAGTGAAGTATGCCTGAACCGAGCCATTTTGCTCATTGTAATAAAACTTCACTCTTCTATTCAAATATTTCTTATTGAATAATAATTTTTCTTGAGTTATGGATGAAAAGCAGGTCTTGCCCAATCATTGACCTATCAGTCCATTTTTTCGTACCTTGGCAGGGCCAAGTAAAAAAATTTTCATACCTCGGCAATGCTGAGTAACATTCTCCAAACCACGGCACGATCGAGCAAAATTTCTCCATACCTTGGTAGGGCCGAGCAACATTCTCCGTACCTTGGCAGAGCTAAGTAAAAATTTCTTCATACCTCGACAGGGCCGAGTAACATTCTCGAACCTCGGCATGGCCGAGCAAAATTTCTTCATGCCTCAGCAGGGCCTAACAACATTCTTCGTACCTTGGCAGGGCCAAGTAAAAATTTCTCTGAACCTCGACAGGGCCAAGCAACATTCTTCGAACCTCGGCACGGCCGAGCAAAATTTCTTCATACCTCGACAGGGCCAAGCAACATTTTCGTACCTTGCCAGTCAAGTAAAATTTTTTTCGTACTTCGGTAGTGCCGAGCAACATTCTTCAAACCTCGGCACGATCGAGCAAAATTTGTTCATATCTCGATAGGGCTGAGCAACATTCTTCATACCTTGGCAGGGCCAAGTAAAATTTTCTTCGTACCTTAACAGGGCCAAGCAACATTCTCGAACCTCAGCATGGCCGAGCAAAATTTCTCCATACCTTGGCAGGGCCAAGCAACATTCTTTGTACCTTAGAAAGGCCAAGTAAAAATTTTTTTGTACCTCGGCAGGGCCAAGCAACATTCTACGTACCTTAGCAGGGTCAAGTAAAATTTTTTTCATACCTCGGCAGGGCCGAGCAACATTCTCCAAACCTTGGTACATCGAGCAACATTTCTTCATACCTCGACATGGCTGAGCAACCTTCTTAATTTGTCCTTGGCAGGGCTAAGTAAAAAAAATTTCGAACCTTGGCAGGGCCGAACAACATTCTCCATAACTTGGCAGGGCCAGTAAAAATTTCTTCGAACCTTGGCATGGTCAAACAACATTCTCTGAATCTCAACACGGCCAAGCAACTTTTCTTCATACCTCAGCAGGGCCGAGCAACATTCTCCAAACCTCGGCATGGCCTAGCAAAATTTCTTCATACCTTGGTAGGGCCGAGCAACATTCTCCGTACCTTGGCAAGGCCAAGTAAAAAATTTTTCATACCTCGGCAGGGCCAAGCAAAATTCTTCGAACCTCGGCACGGCCGAATAAAATTTCTCCATACCTTGGTAGGACCTAGCAACATTCTTTGGCAGGGCCAAGTAAAAACTTTACAGAATCAAGGTTCATCGGCCACGTGCCTTGACCTTCGATTTGGCCACGTTTTGCCCAGCTAGACATCCAGCTTGGCATTTATGGGGCCATCGTAACATGCCTCTGTTGGTTCAAATTCCACTAATGAGATTGAGCCATCATGGACTCTACTCCCTATGCCCGAACCTATGCTTCAGACTAGGGAGTAGGGGCATATGATGCGGTAAAAAATTATCACTGTATCAATAAATGTGCCCGATGACTAGAGACAAACTATTGGGTAGAGCTAAAGAGCCGAAGTATCTAACCGAGCTATCTAGCAGAGCTACAAAGCTGAACTATCTAGTCAAGCTACAGAGCTGAACCATCTAGCCGAACTATCTTAGTTCCTCGAAAGTGCTGAGCTATATCCGAACCTCGACAGAGCCGAGCTATCTTAGTACCTCGTCAGGATTGATCCATTCCCTTTAACGTAAGTGCCATTGCTGCGTCAAACCACATCGTATATCTCAAAGGATGAACCATCCTGATCGCAAGAATCATGGAATGAGTGTTGGCCAGATGGCAACCCAAGAGGGGGGGGGGTGAATTGGGTTCTTAAAAATTTAGCTTTTTAAAGTTATGCGCTTTGAAATAAAGAAGATTGAGTGCAAGATAAGTGCTAAGCACAAATAATGAGATAGGAAGAGACAAAGAGATAAAGCATGACAAACACAAAATTTTATAGTGGTTTAGTGTATCCAACACCTACGTCCACTCCCAAGTAGCACTTGGGCCCACACTATAATCCTCTTGATTACAGCCGAGTTGTTTTACAAGCTCACAACTCAAAACTTGTTGTTTCCTCCGGGATCACAACGAACCCAGCTGGTTTTACCGGGCTCACCAGCACAAAACCCAAACATAAGCTATCCTTAGTTTGTCCCGAGGTATACTACCTTCACTAATTCAATCCCTGATTAAATTACCAAACAACAGTTTGAAACCAATAAATATTTCAATACAACACTTAAACAGCTCCTTAAATGAGCAGATATTCAATAAAATAAATAGGGTAAGAAAAGCCTGATTGAAGCTCTTTGAATATGCTTTTCTTCTTTTCTTCTTTTCCTCTTCTCCTTTGAAGGAATGAATCAGCCTCAGCTCAGATTCTTCACGCAGTAAAGAAGTTGAGGATTTGGGGTTTTTGCTTTCTCTCTTCAAATGTTGGGAATCTCCTTGATTTGATCTTGAGAGGCTTGTGGATTTCTCTTTGAACTTTATGAGATTGATGGATTTGAGCTCTGAGTATTTCCTTTTGATTTCTCTTTCTTTCTTTCTCAAGATTCTTCCAATTTTTCAAAAATATTTCTCTCTCTTTTCTTGCTCTGTTCTTCTTTTTCAAACAGATGATTTTTTCTTTTTATAGATCTCTTAATCCAAGTTTAGGTGGGAAATATAGCCATTGTGAGATGCTTGGATACTTCTACACACAAAGAAAAATAACCATTAGAGATTAGGTGGAAAAATATTACCGTTGGAGTCCATTCTGACAATTGAAAATCCGTTCCTGACAGGTTGGAGTCGGCTCCAACTTTTCAGGTGTCAGCTCCAGATCGGGTATTCAAAATAACAAATAAAAAGTTGTTGAGGAGTCCGCTCCAAGAAAGTTAAGTGTCGGCTCATCGCTTTCGGGAGTTGGCTCCGGAATCTAAGAGTGTCGGCTCCAGAAATGTCCATAAAAATACGCTCTCTGTTCTCAGGTTAGAGTCGGCTCCAGAAACTCAGGTGTCGGCTCCCAAACTCTCAGGTGTCGGCTCCCAAATTCTAGGTGTCAGCTCCAGAAACTAAAACAGAATGCACTTCTCTATATCTCAGGTTGGAGTCGGCTCCGAAACTCTGGGTGTCGACTCCGGACCATGCCAAAAATCCAAAAATCTTCTGATATGCCTTGGGGTCGGTTCCTAACTATTTGGGTGTGGACTCTAAGTTCTGAACTTTGAAAAAATTCCTTTAAATTTTGATTCAAAACTTATTCCTTTATTCCTTTTGATTGATTAAATATTTTTAACCCTGAAGCGCTTATTAAATCTATCAGAAACATAGTGAATATCAAATACTCGTAGCCCATAAAGGAATAAGTTTTGATACCACTACATCTTATTAATTGACCGAAAGTTATCACATCCTACCAAAACATAACCCAGCCCTTTAGATTTAAGATAAAAACATTTACTATGCCTGCAGTGCAAAAAGAATAAGAATGCTCTTGATACTTGCATGATTATATGTACGCGCAACCACTGCATACGATGTGAACGCACGCAAAAACTTTTTCTGTATTTAAATACAACAGTGATGCAAATTCATGTATGTTAAAAATGCACATAATGAATTTTGGCAGAATTTTATGTTACTGATGTCTGAGATTTTGCGCAAGAGAAATAAAACCATAAAGCAACAGCCCTTGCGACTGGAAACATTTGACAACAAACAAAATGCCCTAAAAATTACTTGTTCTGATTATAGGAATATAGTAGGCTGATCTCGATCATAAAGGCAACACCAACCAATTTTGACTCAAGTTTAACGATCTCTGCCAACTTCCAGAAAACAGTTGATTTAGTCCACAGCAAACTACTATCATTTATCATGCACAAATATGGTCCTCTCTTTTGCCCTTGCTGTATTCAGCGTATGGTAATATGCATTTACCAACAGATTCTTTTGCTTTGCAAACATCTGACCGAGCAGAGCGAGATTTAAACATTGAATGCATTATACCAAAAGATAAACCGATAAACCAATGCAAAATTTAAACAACAGCAAATTGATTCACTTCTAAAGTCAAGGTGATGAGGTCATGGGGGAATTTAAATTCACAAAGAAACGACAGGCAGTCATGTAAGTAGAACAGCATTCACTTCAGAAGAGTTCACAATGGACTCCGACATTGAGTTCCTTGAGGGCTGTAAAGGGGGCATGTAAGAGTAGAACAGTGTTCACTTCAGAAGAGTTTTCACAATGGACTTGACATTGAGCTTCTTGAGGTCTGTATAGGACTGACCACAGCCAACAAACATTACGGGAGCCCCAGAAATGTAAACCAAGGAAAGGGCTGCACCAACCTGCAAGAAATTTACCAGTGAGGTAAAGACAAAAATAAAGCTACAGATATTTCCATTGTAAAGGGAACTTCCATGCCCAACAGCTTATAACCTTATCATCAATGGTATCAAACTTGGTAAGCAGGATGCCATCGATTAACCTAGCACTAGGAGCCATTGATAGGTCTGCCAATTTCTGCACAAAGGTTTACATCAAGTAATTACTTACTGTCAAATAATAAACGTGAGACACAAAAAACAATTTTCTTCCCCCCACAATAGGTATAAAACACAAGAAACCCAGTACCTGATTAAACTTTGATAGTTGATCGACAGCACCATTTCCAACCAATGCTTCTCCAACAAAAAGAACTAAATCTGGGCTATTCAGATTGATGAGCTTGGAGAGTGCTCTCATTAGTGGTTCATTGTCCTGATATGTGATGTAGTTATACAGAAATGCAAAAATAGTAGGGTAAGGAGGCAAGAAAAAGAAAAAAAAAACACCCAAATCACTCTGTACCTGCATCCGGCCAGCTGTATCAACAAGAACAACATCTGAATTACTACGACTAGCCTCCTGGATAGCTTCCCTCGCTACAATCGCTGGATCTTTTTCATAACCTTTCTCAAATATAGGTATCTGCAGAGAAATTTCAATTATAATTGATGTCACTCAGCAAACAGCAGATTTACATATGAGTTGGAGATGCACATCTAACACTAGAAATCCCAACTGACCATTTTCTCGAGTAGAAATTTATTGGATACCTGTTTAACTGTTAGAGACAGTTGTAGACACCAGAATTGCAATCATGACAAACTTAAAGTGCCATCTGAGTCAAGTATTAGGCACCATCTCCTCTAGATAAATTCAGATAAAATTCTTTAACAAGAGCTGGATAAGTAGGAACATCCAAAGAACAAACTTTATCCCAACCGAGTTCTTTAATCTGTTTACCAATGTCAAAACCCTCGGCTTCAAAGAAATCGAAATCTACTTTTCTACCCATGGTAATAACTCGCCCAGCAAGGGTATCTACCTGTGGAGAGGAGGGACCAGGATTATCTGAGGGAGTTGAAGAAGAATCATCATTTGGAGTAGGTTCATGGACGAGACGCCTAGCCGTACGCTTCCTTGTAGCAACGGGAGCATCAAAGACCGATCCCCTACGCTTAGGTGCCATAGAAATCTTAGGAAATGGTTGATTTGAGGAGTATTTGGCTTTGAGAAGTTTGGGGAGGGTTTGGAGAAGATTTGGAGAGGGTTTGGAGAAGATAAAAATTAAGAAGGTATCGACTCTGCCCTAATATAGTCAATTTGGGTCCACCAGGTGTCGACTCCCGCAAAGTCGGGTGTCGACTCCAAGTCGCTAACACAGTTAGCGCCCGAACTGGAGTCAACTCCACTTAAGCGGGTGTCGGCTCTAAGGTCAAAGACTGAGAGTGATACAGAAGAGGTGTCGACTCCTCAAATTGAGGTGTCGACTCCACTGACAATTTTAGAGAAAAATAAATGAGTTTCAAACAGCCAAAACTTATCAAAATAAGGTCAATAAATTTATGAAAAAATCTTTGGAATATGAGGAATCAAATTGCTCAAATGACTAGATAAATTGCCCTTAAAATTATGAAAGGAATCTCAAGAAATTGATAGAAATCTAGATAATCATTCCTTAGGGGTTTCAAAGTCATTCCAAAGGATCACAAATCCCTAATTCACCTCTAAGATAACAAAATCTTTCTTCACTCAAAGGTTTTGTAAATATGTCAGCTAATTGTTCTTCAGTACTAACATAATCAAGGCAATTTCATTGTTAGCTACATGTTCTCTTATAAAATGATATCTAATTTCAATGTGTTTAGTTCTTGAATGTTGGATTGGATTCTTAGTTAAATTGATTGCACTTGTATTATCACATCTAATAGAAGTTTTATCAAGTGTTATGCCATAATCTTCAAGTTGTCGCTTAATCCGAAGAATTTGAGCACAGCAACTTCTAGCTACAACATATTCTGCTTCAGCAGTAGATAATGCAACCGAATTTTACTTTTTGCTAAACCAAGAGATTAAGTTACTTCCTAAGAATTGACATGTACCACTTGTACTTTTTCTATCTAGTTTACATCCAGCATAGTCAGAGTCAGAATATGCAATTAAGTTTAGTGTTGAGTCTCTAGAATACTATAATCCTACATTTTTAGTTCCACTTAGATATCTTAAAATTCTTTTCATAGCAATTAAGTGAGATTCTTTAGGTTTTGATTAAAATTTAGCACATAGACAAACAGCAAACATGATATCTGGTCTACTTGCTGTTAAGTAAAGTAGAGAGATCCGATCATACCTCTATAGTATTTTTGATCTACCTTCTTACCATCTTCATCTTTGTCTAATTTGCATGAAGGACTCATAGGTGTTCCAAGGGGTTTGACTGATTCCATTCCAAACTTCTTGAGAAGTTTCTTTGTGTACTTTGTTTGGTTGATGAAAATCCCCTCTTTACTTTGCTTGATTTGAAGTCCTAGGAAGAAGTTGAGTTCTCCCATCATGCTCATTTCGAATTCACCCTACATTAACTTAGCAAATTCTTGACACAAGAGATTGTTAGTAGCACCGAATACAATATCATCTACATATATTTGTACTACTAATAAGTCTTTGTCTTTCTTTTTTAAAAATAAGGTTTTGTCTACATTTCCTCTAGTAAAATTATTTTCGATCAGAAATTTACTTAACCTATCATACCAAGCTCTAGGTGCTTGTTTTAAACCATATAATGCTTTGTGCAATTTAAAAACATGATTTGAAATTCATGATCTTCAAAACCAGGTGGTTGTTCCACAAATACTTCCTCATTTATAAAACCATTTAAAAATGCACTTTTAACATCTATTTGAAATAAATTTATGTTCATATGACATGCAAATGCAAGTAGTAATCTAATTGCTTCTAATCTAGCTACAGGTGTAAAGGTTTCATCAAAATCAATTCCTTCTTCTTGATTATATTCTTTTGCAGCTAATCTAGCTTTATTTCTAATTACTATACTATTTTCATCCAATTTATTTCTAAATACCCATTTAGATCCTATAACTGAATGACCTCTAGGTCTATCAACTAAGGACCATACATTATTCCTAGTAAATTGATTTAATTCTTCTTGCATAGCTAGCATCCAATTACTATCTTTTTCAGCTTCTTCAACAGTTTTAGATTCAATTTGAGATACAAATGCAAGATGATTATTGATATTCCTCATGGATGACCTAGTTCTTACTCTTTGAGATGGATCACCAATAATCAATTCCTTTGGATGACCATAGGCATATCTCCAATCTCTAGGAAGATCTACTTCATTATGATTAGTATCAATATCATCAATCCTGGGTGAATCATCATCTTTAGCTTCTTGTTCATGATCTGAAGATACATCTATATTTATTTTTTTAATATCTCTTTCTAGTATATTTGTATCTTCCTCATCATCAAATTTTTCTGAACTTGATGCTAAAGACTCATCAAAAACTACATGAATGGATTCTTCTACAATTAAGGATTTCTTGTTAAATATTCTATAGGTTTTACTAGTTGTTGAATATCCTAAGAATATGCCTTCATCAGATTTTGCATCAAATTTTTCAAGATTATCTTTTCTATTATTATGAATAAAATATTTACAGCCAAATACATAAAATAACCTATCTTTGGTTTTCTATTATTCCATAATTCATAAGGTGTTTTCTTAAGGATTAGCCTAATTAGGGCTCTATTAAGAATGTAACATGCCATGTTTATAGCTTCCACCCAGAAGTACTTTGGGAGTTGGCTTTCACATAGCATGGTATGGGCCATGTCTTCTAAAGTCCTATTTTTCTTTCTACAACTTCATTTTGTTGTGGTGTCCTAGGTGCAGAAAAATTATGATGAATGCCATGTTCTATGTAGAAATTTTTAAATAAGTGATTTTAAAATTATGTGCCATGATCACTTCTAAGAGACACTATGGTGTTATTTTTCTCATTGGTGACTTTCTTGAAAAATTTCAGAAATATTGAGAAAGTCTCATCCTTATGAGCCAGAAACAATACTCAAGTGTATCTAGAATAATCATCTACTATCACAAGACCATATTTCTTTCCTCCTAGACTAGTGGTTCTAGTAGGTCCAAAAAGGTCCATATGAAGTAGCTCTAATGGCCTAGAAGTGAAAACTACATTTTTGATTTGAAAGAGTTTCTAGTTTGCTTGCCTAATTGATATGCATCACAAATACTGTTATTTTCAAAATCTAGCTTTGGAAGATCTTTAACTAAATCTGTTGGGGAGATTGTTGAGTAATTGATGCCCCAATCTTATTGATTTTGATGATTACCAAAAGCCATGAGTATATTAAAAGATGCAATGAGTTTATTTACATAAGCAATGAATTTATTTAGAACAATCAATGAGTATGTTAAGTAAGACTTTAATCAATTTGAAAGTAACTTCAAGCTTCATGTTTAAGCTTTCAAAAAGAAATTTTTATACTTCATATTTCAATCAATGAGTTTTTGGAACATTTCTTGAATTGATTCCTAATGACAATTTTATTATATTCAAGTCAAAAAATTGATTTAAAATGATTCTGGAACGAATTTCAAGTCAATCAGAAAATTCTCTGATTTTTAATACGTTCCGGAGCTGACTCTAGAGTTTCAGAGTCGACTCCACTCAGAATACAGAGATTCCTGAATTTCACGAGTCGACCCCTGTGATTTCATGAGTCGACCCCCGATTCTATCGAGCCGACTCTATGAGTGTGTGAGTCGACTCCGCTCAGACACTAGAGGAGTGTTTTTCTGAGCACTTCGCAAGTCGACCCCCAACTTTTCATGAGTCAACCCCCGACTGTTAGGAGTCGACACCTTATTCTTGATGAGTCGACCCTTTAACTTTCTGAACATTTATATTTTTAGTATCGCGTCCTCGAGCCGACTCACGGAAAGCAGGAGTCGACTCCAACAAATCTGGGCGAGATTTTTCTGAATGCCAACTCAGCGTCAACGGTAAGATTTTGTTTAACGGCTATATTTCTTTGTTTCTAACGGCTATATTTTTGCAGAATCTATAAATAGAGAAGCCGTTTTCAAATCAAAGAGAAGAGATAGACATTCAAATCAAGAGAGAAAAATCTTTCAGAAAAAGAGGAAAAACAGAGCGTCATTTGAAAAAATCCGTGATTCAAAATAGAGTGAAAGAAAAGGTGTGAAATCAAAGGAAGCTTCGTCTGTGTTCAAGTTCAACAATCCAAGGAAGCTTCAGAAGAAAATCCTAGAGCTATTCAAGAGCAAATCAAAAGATTTTCAATTTTCAAAGAAAGGGAGAAAAAGCTCAAAACCTTCTCACCGCTTCAACTGTGAAGAATCGGAGTTGAGGCTTGATTCAATCCAGCAAGGAGAAGAAGAAAAGAAGAAAAGCTCAAAAGCCAACCAACTACACATCAGGCTTTTCTAAACCTTGTTCTTTTATTTGATTATTTGCTCATTGAGGAGCTATGTACTTGAAAAACTCTATTTCAATTATTTGTATCTAGTTCAATCTGGGGGATTGAACTAGTGGAGGTAGTCTTACCTCGGAACAAGCTTGGTAAAGCTTGTGTTAGGGTTTTTGTGCTGGTGAGCCCGGAAAACCAGCTGGGTTCGTTGTGATCCCAGAAAAATAACAAGTTTGAGTTGTGAGCTTGTAAAATAACTCAGCTATAATCGAGGAAGATTATAGTGTGGACCCAAATGACTTGGGAGTGGACGTAGGTGTTGGATACACCGAACCACTATAAAATCCTTGTGTTTGCCGTGGTTCCATTGACTCTATCTCTATCTCTATTTTATTCACTGCACTTTGTATTTACATTGCATTTGTTTTCATTCTTCTTAAGCAAACTATTTTAAAAGGCTAATTTTTTAAAGAACCCAATTCACCCCCCCCCCCCCCCTCTTGGGTTGTCATCTGGGCCAACAATTGGTATCAGAGCAAGTGCTCATTAGATTTTGATCACACGATCAAGAGCTAAAGATCCAAATGGCAACTCAAGTTGGATCATTTGCTGAAGGTCATTCTACGAATAGACCTCCTTTGTTTAATGGTTCAAATTATTCTTATTGGAAAGCAAGAATGAGGATATTCATTCAAGCTTCTGATTATGAATTATGGGGTGTTATAATTAATGGACCTAGTACACCCACACATGTTATTGATGGCACTATTGTTCCTAAGCCCGAAAGGGACTGGAATGATAATGATAGGAAGATGGCACAGCTTAATGCTAAAGCCATGAATGTTTTATATTGCTCTTTAGATGCAAATGAATTTAATAGAATCTCCACATGTAATTTCGCAAAGGAGATTTGGGATAGATTAGAGGTTACCCATGAGGGTACCAACCAAGTAAAAGAATCTAAAATTAATATTCTTGTTCATAAATATGAATTGTTTAGCATGGAACAATCTGAAACCATTGCATGCATGTATACTAGATTTACAGATATTGTAAATGGTTTAAAAAGTCTTGGTAAGACATATACTAACTCTGAACTTGTTCGAAAAATTCTTAGGTCACTTACCAAGATCATGGGAAACAAAAGTGACAGCAATCCAAGAAGCAAGGACCTCAACACTTACCCTTAGAGGAGCTTTAGGATCACTTATGACCCATGAGATGACAATGAAGCAGCATGTTGAGGAGGACACAAGAAGAAAAGTGATTGCCCTCAAAGCTGCAAAAGAAGAAGAAAACAGCAGCGATGATGATGATGATGATGAAGAGACTGCTCTCTTAGCTAAAAATTTAAAAGATTCATGAGGAGAAAGAAACCCTTCCACAAGAAGAAATTTGGAGCAAAGTGGAAGGAGAAAGGATAAGAACAAGGATAAGGACAAAGAAAAAGAGAAAGACCCCTTGACTTGCTATGAGTGTAATAAACCGGGGCACTTTAGGAATGAATGTCCTAAATTGAAGAAAGCCTACAAAAAGAAAAGAAGGCTTATGTGGTGACATGGAGTGATAGCGAGGAACTTCTTCCGAAGAAGAAGAACAAAAGGAAGTCGCAAATGTATGTTTTATGGCGGACGACAACGATGAGGTAAGTTCCGAAACCCTTGTGATGAGTTTGCATTTGATGAATTATTTGATGCTTTTAATGAACTTATCGGCGATTTCAAGACTTTGAAAAAGAAATACAAGTTTTTGAAAAATGAAAATTTAACTTTCATTAAAGAAAAGGAAGATCTTAATAATGAAGTTAAGAACTTAAATCTGAAAATAAAATTTTGATAAAAGAAAAAGAACTAATTTCAATGAAAATGATAAACTAAGAAAGAGGTTGAAAACTATAAGAACATAGTTGATAAGTTTACCTTAAGTTCAACTAAATTGGACATGTTATTAAATAGTCAAAAAGCAGTTTTTGACAAAGCGGATTAGGGTATAACACTTTAAGAAAACAAAAATCACTGAAAAATATTTTTGTGCATGCTGGCCAAAGTAATTTTACATGCTTTAAATGTAATCAAAAAGGACATAAATCTTATGAATGTAAAATTCTAAAACCTAATAAAAACTAAATATTAAAGGAAAGAAAATATGGGTTCCGAAAGGAACAATATTTGTTGCTACTAACCATGAAGGACCCAAGAAGCTTGGGTACCTAAACATAAAGTTTGATTTCATTGCAGGAATATCTTGTGGCCAAGAGATCAAAGAAAAAGTGGTATCTTGATAGTGGCTGCTCAAGACATATGACGGGTGACAAAGAAGAATTCATCACCCTTGAAGAAAAGAAAGGAGGAGTTGTTACATTTGGCGACAATGGCAAAGGCCAAATCTTGGGGTTTGGTAACATTCAAATAACTCCCTCCGCATACATTGAAAATGTACTTTATGTTGATGGTTTAAAGCATAACTTAATTAGTATAAGCCAATTATGTGATAAAGGTTTTAAAGTATCATTTGAATCTTCTATATGCACAGTAGCTAATACCATTGATAATAGCATTGTTTTTATGGAAATAGAAATGGCAATGTATACTTGATTGACTTAGACAAGTTGTCTACTAATAATCATTGCTTAGTTGCTAATAATGCTAATATGAATGAGATTGGCTGGTTGTGGCATCGAAGATTAGGTCATGCAAGCACACACCTAATTTCAAAACTAATTAGAATGGATTTAGTAAAGGTCTACCTAAATAGATTTTGAAAACAACAAAATATGTGATGCATGTCAGTTTGGAAAACAAACGAGAAGTTCTTTTAAATCTAAAAATGTTGTTTCAACTTCTAGGCCATTAGAGCTACTTCACATGGAACTTTTTGGACCAACTAGAACCACAAGTCTAGGAGGAAAGAAATATGGTCTTGTGATAGTAGATGATTACTCTAGATTCACTTGGGTAATGTTTTTAGCTCACAAAGATGAGACTTTCTCGATATTCCTGAAATTCTTCAAGAAAGTCACAAATGAGAAAAACACTACCATAGTGTCTCTAAGAAGTGATCATGGAACTGAATTTGAAAATCATTTATTTAAAAGTTTTTGCAATGAAAATGGTATTAATCATAATTTTTCT
>UESW01002946.1:108411-131899 GCA_900491605.1 Calamus simplicifolius | reverse complement strand
TGACAAGTTCCACAAAGATGATGTTGCATTAAGTCCTTGGGCAAATATATTTACACCAAACAATAAATATAAAAATTGAAGAAAATAAAATACAAAAGATTGAATTTTAAATTTTAAAGCTAATTATTAAATAAGAGATAATATCTCTCATCAAATATGTTAGCATAAATAAAAAAATATTAATTAAATTTAAATAATTGAGTTAGTGGATGGATTATCAACCACTATGATATTTTAGATTGGTGCATTTAGGTAAAAAAGCAAATTGTAATTACCAAGTGAAAAATCAAGATTTAATTTCTAATGTGTACAATGAGAGTGCATATGTTTCTAGTATTCTTTTATAAATAGTTTTTAATAAAATTATGGATAACGCTTACCTGGTAAAACTGTGAGGTGGATGCATAAATGGGCATCCAACTACTTATTGGAAAATTTATTTACATTTTAAAGTTTTTTAATAAGATTTGATTTAAGTATTAAAATTTTTGCTTTTTTATAATATTATTGTTTTGAAGATTTAATCTTTCAAAGAAACGGTCATCATTATTCTTAATTTTTTTTAATAATGGGTTTGCAATAAATGAAGATAAAAAAATCTTTGTTCATGAACATTGAATGAACATGAAAAAAAAATCTATTCATGAATATAAAATACATGAAAACAAACTCTCAATTTACTCACATAAGATAAAAATGTAAAATATTATATTTAATAATGATAAGAGTGAAATATGAATCTCAACCACTCTATTCGATTGCTATTTTATCTGGAGCTTTCCTAATTGCCATCTAATCTCGAGCTCTATCTTTGGAATAAGCTGGTATTGATTATTGACAAAGAACGTGTGATATTTAGTGGTGTATGTGACAGTGCGAGAGGCATTGTTCTTATAATAATTTATTTTCTTTTATCTTTATAAAAAATAATAATAATCTTGAATCATCGAGAAAGACGATAGTTGGTCTCAACCTCCTCCCGTTCCCTCACTTCTCTCCTTGCCGCCTGTGCTCTATCTCTCTTTCCTCCTATTTTCAACAACAACTCTCTCTCTTCGGCTTCCTCCGCTGTACCTCCTTCCTCACCTATACTTCTCCCTTGTCTCCAACTTCGTTCATTGTCATGGCCACCGCCTCGACCACCGTGACACTCTCCCTTGCTCTCCATCTCTTCTCTTTCTTCCTCTTCTTATTGCCACTCTCACTGAGCTCCGACGTCATCGTTCTTTGTCACCGAACGCCACCAATGTCGCCGCCATCCCAAGATCTAGATCTTCTTCATCTTCCACCCTATAACATCCTCCCTTTCTCTCATTTCCCCTGGTTTCATCTTCACATTGCTGCTTTCCGCCCCTTTTTCCTCGTCGATGCCTATGTTCACTGGCTCTGCAACCGTGGGACTTCCATGGTCAGCCCTAAGAGTCGACTACCACCCTCTTGTTTCCTCTTGCCTTCTCCGTCGACTTCGTCCACTAGCACCACCATCGTTGACCTCCTTTCTCCTCCCACTAGAATCCACAGTGCTGCTACCTCTCTTCATCTCTGCTCTTTCTCCACCATCCATTGCCGCAACTAGGCTGCCAGAAACACCGCCCTTCCCTCCCTCTCCATGAGTTCCCCTAGCTCGCTGCTACTACCTCCCGGTTTCCTCTACTTATCATCAACCTCCTTCCTATTCTCTCTACCATCACCATTGTCAACTGCTGTTGCCGTGGCTGCCTTCCTCTTTACCTCCAAGATCTTGTCGAGCTCCAGCATCGCTGTCTGCTGCCGCCATTGCAGCTACCTCCCTCCTTTTCCTCTTCCTAAACCTTTGGATTTGTGTTGTCCATAACTAATTAAGCAACCCTCTCATTTGTTTAGATAACCTTAGCACAATCAATTTGGAAAAAAGTTTAATAAATCATTTTTTAGGTGGTAGAGCCAAGTGAAATACTAGTTTACTACATAGGATTATTTTTTGTCATAGAATTTGTAAATCTTGAATCTTATTCTCAATCAAGTTCATCCAGTCCGATTGAGACTTTCTCTTCTTCAACATCAAAAACTTCACCAGAAAGATTTTCATTGTAGAGACAAAATTTTAAGTATCTTTTTAGATAACCTTTATGATATTTACCTTTATCATGTTTAATTAAAAGATAATTTAAAAGGTTTGAGAGAGAAAAGAACAAAATATGGAAGCCTATTTGAATTACATATTAGTCAAGAACCTCCAAACTGATTAACATCCAACCAACTTAAAAGAAGTCTTTCAAATGTTCAAATGCTACCGGATGAAACCTAACCCAAACAAGGATGGCATCAAGATTACTTTTGGAAAATTCCTTCATTTTCTTTGAGTTATCTTGGATGTGATGCCTCTTATGTCAATAAAAGAAGCCTAATGCCTTATGAGGTGTATGGCAACTCTAAGTAGATTAAGGAGTCTGTGATTAAGTCAGGATTAAGGTTGATGTACATATGATCATCTTGTGACATAAATTAAATTCTTTATAATGGTACTTAAATAAAGATTTAAATTATGTCGGTCCAAGTCCTATATAATCTTATTATATATAATACTTTCACTAAGTGTCTCTATACAACAATCCGGATAAGATTGTCACATTCATAATGTTCATGGACCGTCTTCGTGATTAGCGATAGAAGATCCATACTTCTATCAATCACGAACATATTTAAATATATTAGCTATAATTTCAATCCTCTTGTATACATTATGCTAAAATTACAACCTCATAATATATTTTGGATTTTTACAAAAACATTTATCTTTCATATAAAAAAGGTAAGATTGAAGAAAAATGCTTCTTTTATGAATTCAAAAAATCAAAAGTATAAATACATCTGATTTCAAGGGCACTACTCCCAACATATATGTATGACATATCTGCACCTTTTCTTCCACATCAATAGTAGGGCTTGTTTGAGAAACAATTTGGTCAAAGTGACGCTAAAGATCCCGATAGGAAGGATTCCCCAGTGGAATAAAGCTTCTGTCGAGAAAATGAAAGACAAATTCTTAGCTATCGGCTTTAGTCCTCGCCATGTAATTATTTTCTATTATCGGTGGCCTAATTGATTTTTTTTAGTTCAAATACATAAAAAAGCATATCTACTTCATAATTTCAGCAGACCAATACATTTTCTCCTTGTGTTTTAGATAACCAGAAAATCATATAGATTGTTTTAGATTCTCCTAAAAATCCGTACGCTGCTTTTCTATGGATCCATTATTCACAAATCATGCATGTTATAATTCAGGCTTAGTTGATATATCAACCTCACTTATTGCATTTATATAATGCTGTTCTTTCTCCACATATATCATGCGCATTATCATGAGAAACCTCCTGTATTGTTCATAAACCTCTGGCAATTTTGTGAACCTACTATTCATTGTCTTGATGTTGAGGTTAAATAGTTACAGCTTGCAGTCATGTCTGCATTTCTGGTTCCTGATCAATCTGCTATAGAGAGCCTTTTAGCATCGGGTTGAGAAGTTCCACTACAAGAAAATGTCAAAATAGTGACGAAAATTAGTGATGAAAATTTTTGTCACTAAATTGTGACGGTTTAGTAACAAAATAGTGATGAATAATTAAAATTAGTGATGGATTAGTTTTTTGTCACTAAACTGTCACTAAATTAGTGATGAACTGTCACATCCGTCACTAATTTAGTGACGGATCGCCCTTCCGTCATTAATCCATCATAAATTAGTGATGAAAGAGCAATCCGTCACTAAATTAGTGATGGATTAGTAATAGATTTTTCTTCCGTCACTAATCCGTCACAAATTAGTGATGGATGGGGCAATCCGTCACTAATTTTATGACGGATGGAGCAATCCATCACTAACTTAGTGACAGATTGCCCTTTCATCACCAATCTGTCACAAATTAGTAATGAAAAAGCAATCGTCACTAATTAGTGACGGTGTCTTCCGTCACTAATCCGTCACAAATTAGTGATGAATAAAAAATCCATCACTAAATTAGTGACGGATTGCCTTTCGTCACTAATTCATCACAAATTAGTGACGGATGGGGCAATCCGTCACTAATTTTGTGATGGATGGGGCAATCCATCACTAACTTAGTGATGGATTGCCCTTTCGTCACTAATCCATCACAAACTAGTGATGGAAAAGCAATCATCACTAATTAGTGACAGATTGTCTTCCATCACTAATCCGTCACAAATTAGTGATGGATGGGTAATCCATCACTACATTAGTGACGGATTGCCTTCCGTCACTAATCCGTCACAAATTAGTGATGGATGGGGCAATCCGTCACTAACTTAGTGATGGATTGCCTTTTCGTCACTAATCTGTCACAAATTAGTGATGGAAAAGCAATCGTCACTAATTAGCGACGGATTGTCTTCCATCACTAATCCGTCACAAATTAGTGATGGATGGGAAATCCATCACTAAATTAGTGATGGATTGCCTTCCGTCACTAATCCGTCATAAATTAGTGACGGATGGGGTAATCCGTCACTAATTTTATGATGGATTTCCCTTTCATCACTAATCCATCACAAATTAGTGATGGAAAAGCAATCCATCACTAATTAGTGACGGATTATCTTCCATCACTAATCAATCACTAATTAGTGATGGATGGGGAAATCCGTCACAAATTAGTGACGGATGTGGTAATCCATCACTAAATTAGTGATGGATTATCCTATCCATCACTAATCTATCGCAAATTAGTGATGAAAGATTAATCCGTCACTAATTAGTAACAAATTTAACTCTAAATTTTTTTAAAAAAAATTATGACAATTAATCGATCCTGCGCTAATTAATCGATCTTGCGCTCCATCCCTCCCCCCCCCCCCCACCCCAATGCCCTAATTAATCGATCCTGTGCCCAAGCTCCGTCTCCCCCCCATCCGGCGTTCTGCGTTCTGGGTCGTGCGCCCCCCCCCCCCCCTCATCGATCCTCCTCCAAGCTCCGTCCGCCCCTCCTCTGATCCAGATCCAGTGCCCAAGCTCAGTCCCCCCCCCCTCCCCTGGCGTTCTGCGTACTGGATCATGAGCCCCCCCTCCCTCGGTGTTCTGCATACTGGATCGTGCGCCCCCCCCCCCTCATCGATCCTCCCAAGCTCCGTCCCCCCCCCCTCCTCTGATCCAGATCCAGTGCCCAAGCTCAGTCCCCCCCTCCCCTGGCATTCTGCGTACTGGATCGTGCCCCCTGCGTTCAAGCTCCGTCCCCCCCACCCCTCGGCGTTCTAATCCAGTGCCTTAACGGAGCTTGGATTTTGCGGCTGCGTTTCCCAACTCGCTTCCGACTTTCGGCATCAAGCAAAGGATCAAAAACAGAGGAGAGCCGGTGATCGCCATGTCGTTGGAGATCATCTTCGTCCTCGTCGTCCTCGAGATTCTACGGGAAGGGAGACTCTGAGGAGGATATGCAGTTGGACCGATGAAAATGGTGGATCTGGATGATTGCACTGTTCAACAACAGCGACTCAGCTTTGCTAGAGTTGCCATTCGAATCCATCTCTCCCACCCTCTGATACCAGGCGTCTTAGTGGGCGGTTCGGAAGGCAACCGATGGTAGCGGTTTGTCTATGAACATCTAGAGGGAGTTTGCCTCCACTGCAGGCTATTCCACCTCTCCGAAGGAGAATGCTCGGCTGCTGGCGATGGAACCCCAGCAGAGTTGCAGCCTGACAATGTAGAAGCTACGACAGAGTAGCGGGGTTATGCGGCTGTGGGCAGACAGAGCCTTGGCCCATGGTTACTAGTTGTTCAGCGCTGGCTGCCACCCAAACAAAGACCGACGTCGGCAGGAAAGAAAATGATGGCCCCATGCAACAATATGGACAAGTCCCAAACAAAAGGAAAGAACCTTTCATCGGGGAAGCTGGATCGGATAACTCCCTGATGTAGGGGAGGCTGGATGATGGCGGTGGGTGGTCCAAGCCATCCAAAATTGCTCACCAACGGTCCCCCTACCCCTCGCTCTTCAACATATCTGGAGGAAGGGGAAGTCGGCCGACACAGTAGGCACAGTTTTGGTTTGCTTTAGGAGGAGACTAATCCTGGGAATAATGTCACTGCAAAAGCGCCCAGCAGTCATTTGAAGAAAGGCTTGAAAAGGCTGGCACAATGTCTAAGTCCCGGGACAGGACCCAGAGCAATTCAAAGTGTGCTCACTCTCCAATTAAGTGGGCCGCTCGAGCACAGCGGGAACACCGTGCACTGGAGCCCACTACACCTGAATCCAGATGAGGGACAATGACACAGCCTAGGGAAATTTCATATGGAAAACACTTTGTACACCACATCCGGTGCAGCAAGGCCTACGTGGCCTGCACAGCTCCTTCCTATTGGTCCACATGGATTCCATGTGGCCTGACATGATGTGACAGAATAGCAGAGAGATAATGTTACTTTTAATCGTACATCCATTAAAAGTCGTTCAGCCTTTTCACCATTGATATGAAGACGAAAATACCCTTTCCCTCTAGCCTACTTCAACCCGCCATCTTATTTGGATTTTGCTGATAAAAAATCGTAAGGTTCTGGCCTGGAAGAAGAGTATCCGAAAGAGTGGCAAAGCTCTATCAGACGACATCCTAGTTCAAAACTTTAAGACAAAGCATCAGTTCAAGACCCACGACACCCCAGTTCAAGACCCACGACACCCCTAGTCAAGACCCATGACACCCCCAGTTAAAGACCCATGACACCCTAGTTCAAGACCCACGACACCCTTAGTTCAAGACGCACGACACCCTAGTTCATAACCCATGACACCCTAGTTCAAGACCCACGACACCCCCAGTTAAAGACCCATGACACCCTAGTTCAAGACCCACGACACCCTTAGTTCAAGACCCACGACACCCTAGTTCATAACCCATGACACCCCCAGTTCAAGACCCATGACACCCTAGTTCAATACCCACGACACCCCCAGTTCAAGACACATGACACCCTAGTTCAAGACCCACGACACCCCAGTTAAGACCCATGACACCCTAGTTCAAGACCCACGACACCCTAGTTCAAGACCCATGACACCCTAGTTCAATACCCACGACACCCCCAGTTCAAGACACATGACACCCTAGTTCAAGACCCACGACACCCCCAGTTAAAGACCCATGACACCCTAGTTTAAGACCCACGACACCCTAGTTCAAGACCCACGACACCCTTAGTTCAAGACCCACGACACCCCAGTTCAAGACCCACGACACCCCTAGTTCAAGACCACGACACCCAAGTTCAAGACCCACGACACCCCTAGTTCAAGACCCATGACACCCCCAGTTCAAGACCCACGACACCCTAGTTCATAACCCATGACACCCCAGTTCAAGACCCATGACACCCTAGTTCAATACCCACGACACCCCCAGTTCAAGACACATGACACCCTAGTTCAAGACCCACGACACCCCCAGTTAAAGACCCATGACACCCTAGTTCAAGACCCATGACACCCTAGTTCAAGACCCATGACACCCTAGTTCAATACCCACGACACCCCCAGTTCAAGACACATGACACCCTAGTTCAAGACCCACGACACCCTTAGTTCAAGACCCACGACACCCTAGTTCATAACCCATGACACCCCCAGTTCAAGACCCATGACACCCTAGTTCAATACCCACGACACCCCCAGTTCAAGACACATGACACCCTAGTTCAAGACCCACGACACCCCCAGTTAAAGACCCATGACACCCTAGTTCAAGACCCACGACACCCTAGTTCAAGACCCATGACACCCTAGTTCAATACCCACGACACCCCCAGTTCAAGACACATGACACCCTAGTTCAAGACCCACGACACCCCAGTTAAAGACCCATGACACCCTAGTTCAAGACCCACGACACCCTAGTTCAAGACCCATGACACCCTAGTTCAATACCCACGACACCTCCAGTTCAAGACTAGGGTGTCATGTGTCTTGAACTAGGGTGTCATGGGTCTTGAACTGGGGTGTCATGTGTCTTGAACTGGGGGTGTCGTGGGCATTGAACTAGGGTGTCATGGTCTTGAACTAGGGTGTCGTGGGTCTTGAACTAGGGTGTCATGGGTCTTTAACTGGGGTGTCGTGGGTCTTGAACTAGGGTGTCATGTGTCTTGAACTGGGGGTGTCGTGGGTATTGAACTAGGGTGTCATGGGTCTTGAACTGGGGGTGTCATGGGTTATGAACTAGGGTGTCGTGGGTCTTGAACTAAGGGTGTCGTGGGTCTTGAACTAGGGTGTCATGGGTCTTTAACTGGGGTGTCGTGGGTCTTGAACTAGGGTGTCATGTGTCTTGAACTGGGGGTGTCGTGGTATTGAACTAGGGTGTCAGGGTCTTGAACTGGGGGTGTCATGGGTTATGAACTAGGGTGTCATGGGTCTTGAACTAGGGTGTCGTGGGTCTTTAACTGGGGGTGTCGTGGGTCTTGAACTAGGTGTCATGTGTCTTGAACTGGGGGTGTCGTGGGTATTGAACTAGGGTGTCATGGGTCTTGAACGGGGGTGTCATGGGTTATGAACTAGGGTGTCGTGGGTCTTGAACTAAGGGTATCGTGGGTCTTGAACTAGGGTGTCGTGGGTCTTGAACTAGGGTGTCATGGGTCTTTAACTGGGGGTCGTGGGTCTTGAACTAGGGTGTCATGGGTTATGAACTAGGGTGTCATGCGTCTTGAACTAAGGGTGTCGTGGGTCTTGAACTAGGGTGTCATGGGTCTTTAACTGGGGGTGTCATGGGTCTCGAACTAGGGGGTCGTGGGTCTTGAACTGGGTGTCGTGGGTCTTGAACTGATGCTTTGTCTTAAAGTTTTGAACTAGGATGTCGTCTGGTAGAGCTTTGCCACTCCTTCGGATACTCTTCTTCCAGGCCAGAACCTTACGATTTTTATCAGCAAAATCCAATAAGATGGCGGGTTGAAGTAGGCTAGAGGGAAAGGGTATTTTCGTCTTCATACCAAAGGTGAAAAGGCTGAACGACTTTTAATGGATGTACGATTAAGAAGTAACATTATCTCTCTGCTATTCTGTCACATCATGTCAGGCCACATGGGATCCATGTGGACCAATAGGAAAGAGCTGTGCAGGCCACGTAGGCCGTGCTGCACCGGAGGCGGTGTACAAAGTGTTTTCCATTTCATATTCTTGGTAGGAACTCTGGGAGGAGCTATCAGTCAGGCAGCCATGCAGGCAACAACCTCTCAGGCGGCGTCTGGATCCAAGACACAGGAGTGTCAATCCAAGACACTGTTGATATATTCTCATTGTTAAGTATTTTTATTCTATTTTGTAGGCTAACATGCTTGAAGGTGGAGGTAAAACTCCCATATTGAACCCTATTGAACTGAGCAGCTTGGGTTTAAAATTATATGCTACCCACTGTCCTTAATCGGAGTGTCAATCCAACCAATGGAGGTTTGTCTCTTTTGATCTATGCATAACTTTTTGTTCTCAGAATTGATTAGAGTTGGGATCGATTGGATCCAAAATAGAACAAGACAATGCTATAGGTTACAAATTCATGGTAGTGTTTCTCATTATTCATTTTGACAGGTCAATGTACTGGAAATCTAGTTTACTCTACTGTTACTTTGATCTATTAACGTGCAGGAGTTGATCCGAAATTCCATAGCTTGCCACCATACTTCACTTCTCCATGATGATATAATTTAGCTTTTCTTGTTTAGGAAACTGAAACACTGCCTAGAATGCAAAAGGGTCATATGAGCCTTCCTCTTACCTTTATAATTTCCTGGGGTTACAGAAATTACAGTGGTTTTGTGATAAGGTTTATTACCTTATCTGTAACATTTCCCTTCAATTTGAAGACTCCCTTGTGCCTTTCATGTTTGTTAGAGTAGCTAGGAAGATTTTTACCCATTTCCTTCAAACCTTTGATGCATGATTCTCTCTCTCATTTTTATGATCTAAAATACTTAGTATATGTGTAAAATAAACTTTTCATTTCTAGGATGCACTTGCTGCCATCAAAGGTGGTCGTGTAAAATACTTTGTATTCTTCTAGTTCCCAATATTCTGACCACTGAATATAATCAACCTTGATGACTGTACCATTATCATGGAACTCCTTTTAAGCTCATTTTATTGCCTGCTCATACTTAAAGAGGATGACATAAAACTTGCATGAGTTTCTCATTAATAATAGTTTCTAACATAATAGAAATATGTCAACTTTGGAATACTTTTTGGTGGTTAACTTTGATTTAAATTGAACAAAGTAAGGTGAAATCGAAATGGACCCTACAAAAAAATTCATTATCCTTTGACCATTGACAAAAGCTTATTATCTGATGAAGAGCTTCTTCAGTAGTTATGTTTTGCTTACCTGGATCTCAGATATTCCTCGTTCATTATTTGCTAACCCTACAAAAAATTATGTTTTTAGGCTAGGAGTTGGTCTGGGCAGCTCAGGTTCATTTAATTGCACTTTAGGGTAAGCTCATAAAAACCAATAAATCACTATTCTAATATTTGAATTTCTTTCTGTAATAACGTCTAGTCATTACTATTGCTGATCTACTGTATATGTATCTACTGTTCAGACTTACAACTATAACTTTTAGTGTTGGATATTGAAATTTCACCATCTTCATATATTTATGTCTCGAAGAAGTCTAGTAATTCTTGATTTTGCTTTTGTATATGAGTTGTATTCACACCTCAACTCAACTCAACTCAGCTCATCTCAGCCTTTTCCCAACAGTTGTATTCACACCTATTCCTATTTTTTTTATCTTGCTTTGATAATTGAAATTGTCTCAGCATTTGAACTTCTGACCTTATTAATAAATATTTGCCTGATTCCCCCCCCCCCCCCCCCCCCACCCTTTGGGTTATCTAACTTCTTAATGGTATGGGCATACATTTATGTGACTCTGATTCTTTTCAGATTTTGAATTTAGATTTTTGCATTATGGAACTGACTGATTTAATTTGCTTAGATGATTATCTGCTAGTTGCTTTATTAATTAATTGATATCTTGTTGTCTTCAAAGGCATGTTGTTTAGTGTTGTGTTTTGTGTCTTCCCGATGGTTAATATTATCGTGGCTTTTCATACAAGTTGCTGCAAATATGGAGACCCACATTTTCTAATCACCAATTAACGTGACATAAAGTGTGCTGGTATTTTAATGTCATGCCCCTTGCTGCCAAAAGTCGTGGTTACCCCAGGGACTTGACACATAGAGGTTAATCTTGGGTGAAGACTTAAGAGCAGGTTATGATAGTTTCTTGGACTTAAGTGGTTGTTGCTAGGTGCGGGGCAAACTGAAGGGATGCTAGAATGAGGAATTGCCTTTAATGCAAGGCATCAGAGATTACATATTGGATCCAAGAAAGAGATGGAGTAAGAGAGGGCCATCTGTTCTGGATTTCAGAGCTACTAGCATGAAGACAGAGAATATAAATTAGGCTATTTTAGGAGCTGGCTGGGGTGGTTACTTGTCCCTGCTCAGCTTCTTCAAATAGCAGATTGCATGTTCTAGTTTTGTTCTATTCTTGATGAAAATCATTCATATAAGGTTGGGTTACTGGTTGAATTTTAATGGTTATGAGTTCATCTGAGTAAATTCTAAATTAACCCTTCCCAATCTCCAGGCCCTCAAACGGTAAAACCACTCCCAAATATTCTCTGCATTTTTTCTGATGCTAGAAGCTGGGGAGTAAAGTGGAGATGTGGTCCATGGAGGATGACAACTGCTATCATTTTTCAGATATGACTTGGGTACGATGGTTGGTGGTTAGCTCTTGATCTGGCTGTTGGCAAGGATGATAAAAATAAATGAATGGATTAGACCAACAACTGACTTTATCTGGTTGAATGCAGTGAATATGTTGGAATCAAATCTGGGTGCCCAGCTTCTTGGCATTTAGGTGTTGAAAGATTGGAGATTGACGGATGCTGAAGAGTTGCAAAACAATTTATCTGATCATTGAGTTGTTGGATCATAACCATATCAAACTGGGTTCTCTTCTTGGTCTTATTTGCAACTGATGTAGCTTCTGTTTAAATATTGTTATCTAGTATTGTAATGCAGAGCAATGTATTGTGCGATACACTTGATACCTTAAGTTTTTATGCAATTATTCTTCATCTTTCATTGAGTTGTTGGATAATAACCATACAGAATTAGAGTTCTCTTGGTCATATTTGCAGCTGATGCAGCTTTTTTTTCAAATTTTGTTATCTGATATTCTTGTGCAGAACAATGTGAAAGGGACAAGGCACGGGTTCTTGTTCATTGCATGTCAGGAAAAAATAGGTTGTTTCTATTTAACATTTTTGAGTGTATATGCTATTTAGATAAGCTTCGTGTATTTACAGTACTGTTGTTTCATCTCCTTTTTGACAAGTCACCAGCTATTGTTATAGCCTACTTGATGAAAAGCAAAGGATGGCGACTTGCACAAAGTTCTCAGTGGGTTAAACATCAAAGGCCTGTAGTGGAGTTGTCCCAAGGTTTGTCCTTCTCCCTAGTAGATGTTGATCTCTATCTCTCCCCCTCCCCACCCCACCCCCGCACGCAGCCTATGTCAGCAATGGACCTCTACCGCTTGGAGTGACTATTTGTCTTTGACTTGGTGGTTGAAAATGTGGAAGTTGAAGCATTATTTTCTTGTTGAATATAGTCTAACCACTAGGAGATGGTTGTTACCGTGCTTTGAGTTATAGCCACAATCTTCCATTTAATATGCTCCTGTTGCCAGTTGACTCATATATCATGTTTCATGAACTGCAGCTGTCCATCAACAATTGCTGGAGTACGAGCAGAAACTGTTTGGATCCAGTAATTTTGTTTTTGGAGCTGGGAAGAATTCAGAACAGAAAATCATGGAAAGCAGCACCTTCAATGTCATCCCTCCTGGGAGTAAACCCCCATGGACAGCTCGTAGAGTCCCCAAGGCATCCGAATTTGGTACCAAGAAGAGTGGTACATTTTTCAAGTGTAGAGTTCCCAAGGCAGCCGAAGACATCTTAATAATTTGATGTCTAATGTACAAAACATTAGCATTGTTGATGTACACATATATTTATCTTATTTTATAAAATATTTTTTATTCTTAAATTTAAATTTTTATCTATAAATTTCATTAGAATGCATTAAATATTATAATTTAAAAATAATTTTAAATTTATGAATAAAAAATTGATGAATTTCTTAGGTTAATGAGGGATTAGTGATGGATTTTTGATCAAATGATAAAAATAATAGTGATGGATTAGTGGAAAATATTAGTGATTGATTAGTGATGGAAAATCCAATGACTAATGGATTCTTTCATCACTAATTCGTCATTATTAGTGATGGACTAGTGATTTTTTTTAGTGACAAATTTTCGTCAATAATCCGTTACTTCATAATTTCAGCAGAGTGATACATTTTCTCCTTGGTTTTAGTGATGGAATAATGCATATGATGGATAGTCCGTCACTAATCTGTCATGCTTTTCTATGGAAAATATGTTCCGTCATAAATTTTGATGGAATATTTCATCATAAATCCGTCACTTAGTGACAAAAATGTTTTGTCACAAAATTTTGATGGACTATTCCCTCACAAATCCGTCACTAAATTTAGTGACAAAGAGGTCCGTCACTAAATTTAGTGACGGCAAAAATGGTCTTGATGATAAGTTTGTCACTAATCCGTCACTAAACACAGTTTGTGATGGAAAGTGATGGATATTTTTGTCACTTTTGATATTTTCTTGTAGTGTTCTTCCATGGGTTGAGAAGTATGAGCGTAGCCGAGAAACTGTGTCACAAACTGATTATGAGGTGAGACCTACTAATTACTTTTACATCTGATGAAATTTTCTCTTTTTTTATATTGTGAGATGCTAATACTTCTAGATTATCTTTTTCAAATACAGATTATGCATGCACATCCCTCACCCCTAAACCCTTTCCAACACGCACACACATATATATATAATGACAATAATAAAGTCTTAATCCTAAATTAATGAGGCCTGCTATACAAACACACACAACGTTGAACCATATCTTTATTGCCATTGGTTAAACGCCAAATGACTCTTGGGAATGCTATCATCTGAAAGTTGCATAGCTAAAGCATTCTGGCAATCTTAACCATTGTACATTATCATGTCTCTCTAGAACTCAACCCTTATGCTCATCAATGCTTTTGTTTTTTCATCCTTTCAATACAGTTTGATCTAATAACAACCCTCACAAAACTGAGCTCTCTTGGCCAGCAAATAAACTATGAAGCATATACATACCCAGCGAAAAAGATTGAAGAATTAAGCAAATTGAAACTCTAAGGAGAGGTCAGTGGTGCTCACTTTACTAGTCCATGAAGTCAAACTTTCCGGATTTGGTATATATTGCCTTGTGTATTGATAAATCATATAATTATTTAATCAATTTAAGTGTTTTAAAGAGTTAATGGCGATAAGATCCTTTAAATTATGTAATTTAATGATTAAATAAAAATTCTCATAAATTAAGTATTTTATAATAATTACATTATTATTATTGCTATTACTATAATTATAATAACTATTATAATTATTACACTTCTATTTATAACACTTACAATCTTCATAATATATATAATCTTATATTTAAGTATTTTTAATTTACTCTGCACTGATCTATGTGTTCTTGGTTATAACTATGGCAACGTTGAGAGAGCCAATTTGACTTTGTCCTTTTCTATAAAAAAAAAAAAATACTGTTAGTAGGCACTGTTCTGTCTTTCTAGTTACAACAATGTTCTATGTCTTTCTAAACGTTTGGTGGATTTACTATATTATTTTCAAACACATAATGTGTACCTTCAATCTAATTATTCTTGAATGTCAAACTTGTCAGTGACAAATGATTGGGCAGGATGCAAGACAATATGCAAAACACAACCCTTTCTACTTCTTGTTACATGATAATTGATTCCAAAAAGACTTTTGAGAAAAGTTTAATATTTGATATAAATTGATGTATTGTTTTGAGAGTTTTTGGCTAAGATGGAAAGCTCGGTTAGAAAGTTCGAAAAAAGAGGCATGCTACAGCCCTAGAACGACTTTTGGTGTCACTATCTGCTCCTTCAAAAGATAAATAAAAATTCTAAGAAGTCATTTGGTCGGCAAGAAAATGAGACGAAAAGCTTTTCTCTCTTATTGTTCATATTTAATTAAAAGAGAGAGAAAAAAAATGATATGGACCAGCACACTTTTTTCCTCTCTCATAGAAGAAGAAATATGATAAGACGGATCGTATTTATCTTTTCACACCTTTTTTCCTCTAATAAAAAATATTTTAATATTAAAAATTTAAAACCATCTTTTAATTTTTGTTTATTTACTTCCAAATCCATTAATAACATTTTAGTCTCTGCCTGTTTAGAACACTCATGCGTATGAACTCTCATTTTAAAAGCAATATTTTTTATTATTTTTAATTATTATTATCATTTTTAGTACTTTAATTGCTATTATTATTTTATAATTCTAACAAGTAATAATGTGATTATCAAATCAATGTAATACTTTTTATATAATATTCATCAACCAAACAATCAAAAAAAAAAGTTTAACATACAGTACGTATGTTTTATTTTCTTTATTTAATATGTTTTCTATATTTTAAAATCCTTTTTGATTCGCCCTGGGAGGCAAAGTTTATTTGCTTACCTGAATTGATACATACAACTTTAAAATATATGAGACCTTTTGCTCTCAAAAGCCAACCAATGATGAAAGGAGAAAGGGTAAATGCTAGAAAATTCGGTTTATATGTGATAAAATCCTTGAGCTTTTGATGGCTGTAAACCATCATACTAAAGCCAAATGGAGGAAGAAACGCGAAGAGGATACCAATAGGAATTTTTTAAGTAATGTTAATGAATTCAGAATAATCTGAAGAGTTTTTTTATTCAAATTTTGACATCTTAATTTATGTTTTGTTGAATGTATGAATCTTTTTTTTTTTTTTCTTTCTTTTTTAACTATTTATAATTTAAGTATCGACTTAGTCCTGAATAAAGTAGAGTGGAGGAAGCAGATTTATGTAGCCAACCCCATATAGTTGGGTAAAAACTTATATGAGTTGACTTGAGTTGAATTTCTTTCTTTCTTATTAAATTTCTTTCTTTCTTAAAGATTTTTATATGAAAAAAAGGTTTACCCATCAGTTTCTTGGATCAAGTAAAAAAAAAAATTGTGTCATTACGAAAAGTTTTTTCTTCATTAATTAGAAATTTTGATATGAAATAATTTCTTATATTAATTACAAAGACTTGTATCCTTGTAAATAATTGCCATGTAAATAAGTGCAGTTGTCGTTTCTCTCCATTTTATCTTAAAAAATCCAATCTCCTCTCTATAAACCTCTCTTAATAGCAATCATAGATTTATTTTAAAAATAAATATTAATTAATTGTCTTTATTATAAAATATTTAATAATACTTAATTTAAATAGATAATAGATACTTAGTAATATTTAAATATTTAATAAAAAATATATAATATATTATGTTATATTACTATTAAATTTAATATTGACATAATATTTATTATTTTAAAAACTATTATATATTTATATATGATATATAAATATTACATTTAAAATTATTAATATTTATGACCTTCTTGTACATTAAGTTATTATATTTAAATAATTTATAATATATAGTTTATATTATTTATATTATAATTATTAATTAATATTTAAATATATAATTTTAAAAAAAATTATAAAGAATTCTTGCTTGTTTAGTAGAGCATTTTATATTCTACTAAAAAATAAAAATAATTTAAAAATATAAAAAATATTTATATTATATTATAAATTAAATCTTATATTCCTGAGAAATTGTATAAATAATATAAAGATAAACCAAATACATTAATCTTGCATCATCAGTGATTTGATTATAAAGTATAAGATTGCTCGGAATATAAGATTAGTAATAATATTATATTACCATAAATCAAATATCATCTAAGGATGGTGTAATAAATGGAAAAGGAAAAAAAATTAAAAAAAAACTTGTAAACATGGACATCCAATATAGTTAAATCTAGGGGCATACCAGCAGCAGTAGCAATTAAAAAGAAAGAAAAGAGGCTCAACGTGACAAAAATGCAGAACTCTTTGTAATTCATAGGTTATGGATGAGCATAACAAATTGAGAAGAGAGAAAGAAGTAAATCTATTTCCTGGGCCTCTGTATGTCCTCAAAAGATCTTCCAAATGTAAGTGCTGCACTTTACCATCTCTTATAGCGGTGTTTGTTGCCCATATAATGGCAGGCTTATGCCTCATGCTCCCTTTGCAGTTTTGCAGATGATCAGGAAGCCATCTTTTCCCAAGAAGCAATTTTTTCTTGCATTGGTCTTCTAGCAAGAGCAGTTGGTTCATGGTCGAATTTTGTCTGGGAATTAAAGATCATCCGGTGAACCAGGTGCTTGGGAATGCAGTGATAGAATTCATGGATTGGGCCACTTTATGTTCCTCTTGATCTCAACTCCAGTCCCCTGACCAAGTTCCCTTTTCTTCTGTGCCATTTTTTCACTCCTACTTTGTACTCTCTTCTTTCAATCTGATTTTGTAATTGCCTTTGCTCGCTTTCATAAATTTTATGGGGGGTGGAGCAACCCTTATGATGTAAGATGTATCAGGAGTGTTTTATAAATTGGTCATGCGGAGATTGCTTTAAGAAACAAAGCTTTGATGACCTTTGATCATTTGCCCAAGGCCCTCCTCCAGAATGTCATTGGGTCTGCAATGGAAATGCCATGGAGTATATCGCAGTATTGCTACAAAAATAAAACTTCATTCTTCGTACGTTGATTGTGCTCTTGTGAAGATGGAATCCTACCTCTGCGGAGTTATTTTGTGGTTGTAGGTATAGTTCATTTTCTGTTTGTGTGGTATGGACATGTCAAGAACCTGGATAAAAATCCCGGTATTATTCCTACATGCTCTACAGATGGTTATAATATTAAATAGGAGGCACATGGTGATGGCGTCATAGTTGATGATTTGTTGTCAACTGATTTGGTTTAAGCTGTTTAATGATACAATAGATGTGTTATAGTTTCTATGAGAACTCTTCAGAAGCAATGCTTTTCAGCCATTGCAGTGTCATTAAATGGATCAAAAGAGACTTTGGAACTTCCTGAAGCATGGAAGAGAGTTTGCTTTAGTATCACATGTAGCTGGGTTGTGGAAAACCAATATAGCAACAATTTTATGCTGTTATGCAGTTGGAATATTCAGAATCTATATATCCTGTTAATGTAAGATGGAGGATGGAGAAGTTCAGTATTTTCAGCTTTTCTAATTCCTTTTTAGTTTGAAAAAATGAAGATATATATATTTGTTCTTGTTGTCTGTTAATGTACACGGATAAGCAGATGTAGTACATTTTGGGTCGCCCGATCAGGTGCTCGAGCTTGAAGAGCATCCTTGGCGCACAATTGAATTATCCTTCATTCATGGTGATTTTGAACGCTAAAAACCGCTATAAGTTGAAGGTGACGAGGAAAGTGAAGAACGTTGGAGCAGCAAGATCAGTGTATAACGTGCAGCTAGCGTCTCCTGAATCCAACGCAGCTATCCTTCACCAAGGTCAACGAGGAGGCACACTACACCGTGACCTTCTCCACTGATGGAAGAAGCAAGGGATACATGAAGGGCTTTCTGACATGGCTCTCTTCTGATGAAAATACAAGCGTGAATAGTCCAATAATGGTGGCCGTCGAATGATAACAGCCATGAACACTTCGGAGGCAAGCAGCTGGGGTGACTTTCTTATATTGCACTTATGATGTTAGGAATAAACAAAGTTATATTTTTTTGCTTTCGTACTTGATTTTGTTTGTGTGATGGGCCCTACTTGTAATCTAAAAATATACTCTAAAATTTCATATTGGTTTCTAATTCGTCCACTAGCTCACTCGGTCAAATTTAGTAAATACTTCCTTTTATTAACGCTATTACTTACTTTTGGATATTATATGTTTGATGAGAGATATTATCTCCTATTCAATAATTAGTTTTAAAATTTAAAATCCAACCATATGTATTTTATTTTTTTTTATTTTTTATATCTATCCAATTCAACAGCATAAGAAGACTCCCACAAGGCTTTAAAAAAAAAAAAAAAAAAAAGCAAGATAACATATTTTATCCTTGAAATGCATAAACCATATAATCATTTTCATCAAATATAAAAGTTTAGTGTTGGGGAGAAAACAATAAAAATATAATCCGATAATGCTACAACTAGTTAAACATATCCCGCAAACTTAATTTCATCAAACACTACAGAAAAAGGGTCATTTGCGAGGGAATTTGCGAGGGAAAAAGGGAAAAATCCGTCGGAATTTATATTTCCGACGGATTTCCGACGGATAAATGGTTGTCGGAAAAACCCTCCTCGGAAAATTTTCCGAGGAATTTTTCCGAGGGAATATATTTCTGAGGATTTGCCGAGGGAATTTATCCCTTGGAAATATCCGACGGATTTTCCGAGGGAAATTTTCCGAGGAATTTTCCGAGGGATTTTTCGAGGGAAACGTTCCGAGGGATTTGCCGAGGGATTTTTCCGGGGAAAAGTTCCGAGGGCTTTTCCGAGGGAAAGTTTCCGAGGGATTTTCCGATAGATTTTCGAGGGAAATGTTCCGAGGGAATTTCCGAGGACAATATTTCGAGGGATTTTCCGAGGGAATTTCCGAGGATAATTTACCGAGGGATTTGCCGAGGGAAACTTTCCGAGGGAGTTTCCGAGGGCAATTTACCGAGGGATTTTCCGAGGGAATATTTTTGAGGATATTCCGAGGGATTTTCCGAGGGATTTTCTAAGGGAAAATTTTCGAGGGATTTTCCGAGGGAAAATTTCCGAGGGATTTTCCGAGGGATTTTTCGAGAAAAAATTTCGAGGGATTTTTCGAGGGATTTTCCGAGGTATTTTGCGAGAAAAAATTTTGCGAGGAGACCCTTGCAAAATAGCTTTTTTTAAATACACCTGATTATATATATACAAATTATTCACAAATTTCATCATATCCAAGGATTCATAACATAACAAACTCATAACAAGCTCAAAATAGTTTATAGCAAGTTTATCATATCCAAGTTCATAACAAGCTCATAACAGAAGAAGTTATGACAAACTCATAACAAGCTCATATCCAAGTTCATAACAAGTTCATAACAAGCTCATAACAAATAAGTTCAAAAAAGTTGTACAAGTGTCATCATCATATCCAAAGTTTCATAACAAAAGAAAAAAGTATCACAAACAAGTATCATTCCAATTATAGAAAAAAAGGAAAATTATAAATCCTCCTCGTGATCATCATCATCATCATCATCATCATCGACGTTATCGCAATCACCATCATTTGCAGAGGTAGCAGCTGGAGATGGTGCTGAAACTGTAGATGGATTAACCTGCATCTTTTCCATCATAAGATGCATAAACTCCTCAGTACGGGAAATCCGGGCAGATAGCTCATTGTTTTGAGATGCTAATTGACTGTTTTGATTAGCTAACTCCTCATTTCGAGTAGCTAACTCCTCATTTCTGGAAGATACAGTCTGAAACATATTATAAATCCTCTCCCGCTCCTGAATCCACTCCTCGGAAACTCGTGAGGATGTGCGGCTAGAAGATGAGGAGCCTGTCAGCAAGCAAGCCTGGGATCCAAGTCCATAAATTCGTCCCTTATTGACTCCAACTGTATCTTTCCATACATGCATCATGGAGGGCTGAGGCTGCTGCTGTGATGATTCTGCACCATCCTCTCCGGTTGAGCTTTGACTTGATTCCACCTCTTGCCACTTCTGTATAAAATTATTCTGAAAAAGATATTAGATACAATTAGTTAAACATACAAAAAGTATAAATATATGAATTAAAGTAGAGTTTTTTAAATACTTACATGTGATGTCTCTGCCTTTTTATTTACCCACTGATTACCATCCTTTTTCTTTTGATGGGTGTGTCTGAAGAGCTCATCTAATGTAGGTGCTCGGTTCAACTTCTTTGTCTGAATTTCATAACAACATTATCAATTTTTAAAAAAAATTATATGAAATAAGAACATCATATATGTAAAGAAAAAGATATTACCAAATTAGAATTTAATAACATAAATAATAATGAAATGTACAAATAGTCAGTTAATCCTAACAAACTTTTTGAGTTTTCCCATTGTACAACTCATAAATTCTTCTTTTGTCATGTTAGCTACAATTGTTTCATTGTATTCTCATTGGTAAGACTTCTCATATGCTATTATAGAAAAGCAATGTCATAGTCAATTAATCCTAACAAACTTCTCAATTAAATTCCCAACAAATTAACTACTTAAAAAAATATTTCCTAATGAATACCAATATGCAGCATACATCAGCAATCCTAGTGCATCTGGTCCATCAACTCATGAAAATAGACATTTGAGGTGGTACAGTGAATTTGAGGTGGTACAGTGAACCCGATTACCTTTTGTTGTTACATATTCATAAGTTGAAAAAAAGAAGGCAAAATAAATTATTATACATACCAATCTTGTTGCATGGTCATTAATGCTGATAGAACCACCAGTGTGAAGTGGGAAGCCCAATCCACCGCAATCGGATGCACGATTCTTCTTGTTCTTCTGACTTCTGCCTTTGAACTCATCACTATCCCAATATTTCCATAGCTCGTGCCATACACCCTCTCCAATCCAATCTGGCTTGCGGTCACGATTTTCACGAGCTTCGTTAAAAATGTCTGCAAGACGAGTTGAACCACGACGCTCCCAATTCCTCCGAATATAGTGCTCATCCTCTGGATCCCATTGAAATTTTTTCTAAAAAAAGAAAAAAAATTCAATATCAACAAAATGCATAGATACTTTAAATCAAGAAAGCATAATGCTTGAACAAGATACACAACCGACAAAAATAATGAATAACTCAAAACATGACATTCTGGAGACTCTTTGATTTTATCCCTACATTAATGCTGCCACTTCAGCACCAGACCAATTTTGTATGATATAAAATCTTTAGTATGACAAGTGATTTATAAATATACAAGAATGATTCCAATAGACAGAAAAACATAGGTTTCATATCAATGAGACAAAGAATAAAGTTGGAAGAGCAGTAGCAACTAAGAACATCGAAACTTTGATACTTAGCGCATTGTTACTAAGAACATCGAAACTGCTGAAACTGAAACTCTAGTCAAAGGCTAAAACTGAAACCTAAATTGAGTTTTATAACCTTGCATAAACCTAAATTTAGAGTTTCACTTTTACCCCTATGAAGTGCTGTAAGATGCCAACGAACATAATTTCCATTGGGCCAGTCAAAGAGAATATGTTTTGATATAAGATGTTCTTGTGGTCCTATTTCTCATACCAATGACATAATCCTTCTGGGTCATTCAAGAAAGCCATCAATTCTTATAGGACAGCATCCCCGTGCCATGGTCACCAAGGCAATGCGTTTGTCCAGACATGCTTCACTCCTCTCCTGTGAAATGGTTCCTCTGTTCTGAATGGGCACTGTCTTTGGCACAAGGGTGGTTCTAAGTTCAACTCCAATAATCAGCACTTATTGAAGTTTTATGTAGGGCTGGACATGGGTCAAGTACAGATTGGATCATCCAGGGTCTGATTTCTCAAAAAAAGAGAAAAAATATTGGAGAATTGAATTTTGGAAATTTCTCTTGGTTCAGATTCAAATTAATCATCTACTAATATGTGTATCATAATTTTTCTCTTTTCATGCACCCTGACTTCAAAGAGGAAGAATTCTAGAATTCCAGATTTTGAATATGCAAGGCTCAACTGTTGCTAGATATCTGCTGTAGCAAATGGAGGCAAAGAACAGCAAAAATATTCTCAAAAAGAAACTTGAATCACTACTATATTCTCTCCCATACTCTGAAGATTTCCTAGATTTCCTAATACAAGGAAATTTTGATGTCTTACAAGAACCTTAGGGCATGTTTAATTATGGAAAACAATTTTTTATTCTCCATCTCTAGTTTTTATCTCTATTTTTTAATTTTATTTTCCATAAAAAATTAAAACACAGATTCATTTGTTGAAAATAAAAAAAATCATATTTTAATTCTAATCACTATTCACATCATACATTACCTTTCATGAGCTTAGAAATGCATAGGAATCCACTGGCAAGAGGTCAAATACAAGAGGAGAGACAAATCACCCATGATAGGGGCAGTTCCTAGCTGTCTAAATCCAAATATTTATACATAAATAAGGAGGGACCAATCATATTCCAAGCTCCAAGATGGCCCCACAATCACCCCTGTGCATTCATAGCACATGTGAAAAGAACCCCCACATCCCCCTCTTTTCCTTGGCCTCTCAAAAGACTTCACAATAACCCTCTCTTTTAGGTGACCTCAGCTTTGAGATGCGCTCTCTAGTGGTCCTAAGTTCAGATCTCTCACCCGACAGCA